>CM052319.1:18748914-18772099 GCA_028455605.1 Lasioglossum malachurum
TATCTTCTATTATTTTTGGATTTAATCCAGAGGTTGTAGGAATTGTTTTACTAAATAAAATGATTCAAGAATATATTAATTTGTTACTTTCACACAGATTTTGTATGAGAAATAGCAAGTTTTGTAATTGTTGTAATATAATTTTTTCCAGTATGTACAGTAATTTATTTGTGAAACAATTACTGTAGTCTTTATCAGAAGCACGATGTGCTGAACGTAGAGAACCATAACTTGCAGAAAATATTTTAGTAAATTCCGCAGCCATAATATATGTTGTGTGCCTCGGAGGAATGATTGGACGAAAGCCACGACTTAACGAATACGGATTTCATAAAATTTAAAGACTGGCTCGTTCGGCGGAATAATTATGGCATTCCCTCGGAAGCTACGATCGTAGACATTGCCGAAATAATTGAGCGACTGCGTGGCTGCAAGTATCGGAGTCGCGCAATAAATAAATATCGCCGGATTATACGAGGACGGTAGTCGACGAAGCAATTTCGCGAGAGGAAGAAAAAATCGGCGGGGACCCTCTTAATTAGAAGCGGCCGACGAACAACCGAGCCCGATTCGCCGAGATAAGGCCCCGCTGGAAATTTCGCCGGTCTAAGTGGCCGCCTATTCGCTACCGACAGCTTCCGAGGGCCTCCTAATTGTCAAGATCGAGAGCCGTAATTACACGCTTCGACATTCGTTCCTCCGGCTCACTTAAGACACCCTAAACTCCCGGGAATTCGTTTTTATGGCGTTGCCTGCCGAAACCGTCGTCCTCGACTCCTCCACTTGTCGGGAACTTTCGAGGCGACACTGATAACACCAGATAACGAAGGTGTTCTCGGCTAAGACCTCAGCCGGAAGGAGATTCGAGCTGTTCTCGGAATGGCTCTTTCACTATAGTGTCGACACGACTGACAGTTAAACGTGGAACTCTTGTCATTTTTCAGCCATTACTTCCATTCGTTTTTGGAAAGTCCGTCTAACAATATCGCGTCTTTATTTTTATTATAAACTTTATTCTGGGTACATTTCTCTCTTAACAAGTTTAATGTAAACCACTAATTTTTGTTGTGAATCCGGAGTCTAATTATAAGCCATTAAGACCCTGTCCTCAAACGTCGAAGTTCTTTTTTAAATGATCGTGGATTATAGATGCATTGATTTTTAATTTTTATATATACAGAAATATATGTGTAAAATTCATTTTCTTGCCCTACATCCACCAGTTTCTAAGATTAGCAACAAAAATAACATTAATAAATACATTGAACACTACTGCATCACTAATGATGAAATTTTCTTTAAAAGTTCATTACGAGGTAACTAGCCCCTGAAACTCAAAATGTCCAAGCGATCGAAGAGAATAAACCAAAATTCTACCAACAATCTGACACATTAATTCTTGAAATTTTATTAGTTCGAAAATAAATAACTTCATTCGCCAAGTTAAATTTTCACATTCAGACCTGTCGCTACAACATTCTTCCCCAAGTGAACCATAACATTCTCCACCACAGATTATTTCGACCTTAAACGTGTTACTCTCACATCGCTCCAAATCTCTGGCCAATTAGAGCAGATTAGTCAACGTCGATCACAGGTTAAAAGTCTACAGCGTTATATAATATGAAATAATCGCGAGACATCATTCCCCAGGCTTTTTATCGTAGGCGACATTTGCTCTCACCTGCGAACGTTCGAACTCTAGCGGCGGACAATGATTCTCGGACGCGCATGTGTTTCATAATTTTGCGCGTGTCGTCATCGCGGATAGTATCGTGTTACATCAGGATCAATATATGTATTTTGTCCACTATCAACGCGTATCACTGATAGAATGCTTACTCGCTGGTAGCAATCAACAGCGTTTGTGAAACGTCAAACACGAATCCATATTGATCGTATCGTTTGATATAGAGTATAAACGATCTGTCAGCTATACGAAGATTCGATTAATGATACCGTTCGGTGCCTAAAATGTTTTTCGAAGGTCTACTGTGTTTGGAAAAATTTATTTCTCAAGCCAATGAACAAATATATAAAATAAAGATACAGTTGGGTGCCTAAAATATTTTCGGAAGGTCTACTGTGTTTGGACAAATTTATTTCAAGCCAACAAACAAAAATATAAATAGAATCAGAGAGATATACGAAGATTTAATGAATGGTTCAGTTGGGTGCCTAAAATGTTTTTGGAATGTCTACTGTGTTTGGAAAAATTTTTTCAAGCCAATGAACAAAAATATAGAATAAATAGATTCAGATACAGTTGGGTGCCTAAAATGTTTTTTGAAGGTCTACTGTTTGGAAAAATTTTATTGAGCCAACAAACAATAATATAAATAGAATCAGATATACGAAGATTTAATTAATGGTACAGAGTTGGATGCCTAAAATGTTTTTGAAAAAATTTATTTCAAGCCAACGAACAAAAATATAAAGTAAATAGAGAACTAGTCCTGCCGATTATTTTATTGGGATAAAAATAAGCTATGATAAGTAGTTTATAAAAGCTTAAAAATCAGAAATTGTTCTGAATTCTGAAAAGTAGCAAATTCAATGAACCGAGGAGACTAAAGACACGGTTTACTTGGTGATCAGACTTGCGAGACTTTGTTAGACATTGTCAGAGATAAACACATGCTGCTATTGCGGTAAAATGTGTTCTGCCCTCGGAAAATTGTAGACCATGTCATTTACAACGGTGGCAGTTGTCATTTGGTTGACTTACTCGCTGGCGTGTCTAACAATTACTGAATGGAAACCATTGTTCTGAATGAAACATTGGAATGAATGGCGACAACACACTCGCGAGACCTAATTCGGAGCAAACACTTTGATAATGTTGTCCGCTTAGAGGCACGCAACATTTTCGAGGGAAATTCTAACGAGCACTTCAACCATTTCTCCACTATTTTGCTAACTGATGTCGCTTATTCATGAGATAGATAACAGTTAACGCGCGTCCTCCAGTCTTCATTCATGCATTTAACCGTGGAACGGCTTATTTCCATTGAATATCAGAATTTAAAATGTTTAGACAATGTTCAGAAACGAACTTTTTAGAATTTATTACAGTGTCACGTGTACTGTAACGAAATATATACAATAGAAACGTCAAATTTGAATGATTGAAGGATTATCCATTTTTCTTAATTCTC
Source organism: Lasioglossum malachurum (assembly GCA_028455605.1). NCBI lineage: Eukaryota > Metazoa > Arthropoda > Insecta > Hymenoptera > Halictidae > Lasioglossum > Lasioglossum malachurum. The sequence goes on from CM052319.1 coordinate 18,752,073, forward strand.
AGACAGCATTCTAGTTTCGATCAAATGGACTTTGACAACAGATTTGACAAGTTCGACTTGGCTAATTCTACGTAAAATAATTAGGAAATAAATATAATTTGAAGAACACGGTTTTTGTTTGATTACTTTGCGAATTATCGGGCGAGTGTTCAAGATTTTATCGAATGAACTTTGGTACCCAATAATGTCAAACGCACATTGGACGGCTACCAAGAAACGTCAGTTCAAAGAACTTTTTTCGCTAGATATTTTACAAATTATCAGGCAGACAATCTTGTGAAATCCAGGAAAATGAACTTTGGTAACCAGTGAACCACTCGACAATTTCAGTTCCAGACGTGAACTGAAATGTCACGCGAAATAATGTCGAGAAATCTTTCTACAGAGGCTATTAGTCTTCTAGATTGAATTAATTAAGCTTTGGCAATCAATTTGATTCAGCGACACCAATCACATACCGAGCAGCAACTAAAGAAACGTGAAACGAAACTAATTCGAACTTCTTCGACTTCATTATGTACTTACACGCGAAGTATCGCACGCATAAATTGGTCGCACCGATTACGAGTGTCAATTTTAGTTACCAGTGTCAGTTTCACGTAGAACAGCCGCACATGAAACGTCACAGGATGCTAATTCAAATAAACTTCTTTTATTTCGTTGTATGTTTCATGAACGATCACGCAGCGCGATTGTTCTAGGTTCGATCGCATAAACTTCGGCAACCAGATCTAGCTAACAGCGACGACTCGACAGATATCAGCGTTCGAAGAAACGTCACACGAAAATAATACGAATGAACTTCTTCCATTTCATTATTTGTTCATTGTTCGGCAGAGTACAAGTGTTTGGGGGCCATTTTTAGCTTACAAGATTAATTCTACGTAGAGCAACTATCAATGGAACGTCACATCAAGCTACTTTGAATGAACCTCTTTCATCTCGTGAAAGAATCTTCAGCAATCAGAGAAACAAAGGAGCAATAGATTCAATAAATGAATCTTTAGTAATCAGTTGTACTCGACAATTTAAATCCCGTGTAAAGGAGCTACCAAAGAAATGTCACATCAAACTAATTCGTTCGAACCTCGTTTCGTTACACATTTACTTCTAAATTATTACACAGATTATAAACGTTCCTTATCCGAGACACATCGGTAATTTGAATGAACGATGTCAATTCTTCACAGAAGAGCTACCCATCGAGAAAACCTCGTTTCGTTACACATTTAATTCTAATTTATTACACAGATTTTATAATCGTTCCTAATCCAGGACACATTGGTTATTAAGAAACTGTCACACCAGGCCCATTCGAACAAACTTCTCTTATATACTTCATCCACACAGGCTGTAATTCTTATCCTCAACAAAAACGAACTTTGGCAACCGGTTCTACTAATGTCAACCTCACACAGAACATCAATCAAAGAAATGTCACACGAGACTAATCCGAATGGACTTCTTCCGCGTCGTCGTACATTTCATAAATCATCGAGTGGACTACAAGTGTTCCAGATCGACAAACTAGAATTAGGTAATCAATGGGTATCGTGCTAGCAAAAGGATGTCACGGAAGTAGAAGATCATCAAAGAAGAAGATCAAATACACCGATGACCAACGTATATCATGAAGATGTCACATCAGGCTAACTCGGCCGAATGCTTTTGAAGAAGAAGAGGACATTTCCTAACAGAGTCCATCAGAATCGACTGGATCAAACAAACTCAGGTGGCCAGTGTCTACCACGAAGATGTCACATCAGGCTAACCTTCGATCTTCCTCAGGACGTAACATTTTCTAAGAGAATCCATCAGGATCATCGAGAAGAAAGTACCGGAGCAAGCTCTCTCAGAGTCATTGTATAAATTGTCCAGGGGACTATGAGTGTCCCGATCGAGTCAACGTAGTATAATCGCAGTAAGTGGGTGTCATACACGCAACAGCTAGCAAATAGACGTCACATCAGGCTGCCAGGTCTGTCTCCTCGAGAAAGGGTACTTCCTAAGAGGATCGATGAGGATCCCGGACCCGAAGACAGTTTGGTATGAATCTTGCTAGGACTCACCAGTATAACACCAGGCCGGCCAGACAACAGGGCTTTCGGTGTCCAGCTCCCTCATTCTCTCAGCGACCCGCGGACATCTCCACTCCGTGCGTCCCGACGTGGCGCTAAGTATGTCCAGTTTGATTCCAAATAAAGTCTGCCGTTCAGAATAAGCAAGCACGTCTCCCGTCCCGGTCTATCCTGAACCCAGTCCGTGAATCCGCGGTGGGATCGTAGCGTGTTCGTCACTGCGCGAGAGAGAACCACCTGTCGAACGTCGGGTTCAGGTTGACCCGCGCGCGCAGCTAGTAAGTCGGTCAAAGATCATGCCTGTATCATGCTGGATCCCAGTGTGCGATCGACGGAACGAGTCGACGGTGGTGGTCGTGTGCGGAGAAGTCGTCTCTCTGTTATCGTTCGTCTGCACGTGCAGAACCCGATCCCAGTAGGCAGATACGCGTTGATAAGCGGTCCGCGCCGGTGATAAGGCACGTCAGGTCCGTCATCGACTCTTCGGGGTCCTCCACCTCCGATCGCCCTTGCAGACTTTCTCCAGGGTACGTGTCCCCCCGGCGGGACGATCTCTCACGCGTGTTACACGAAAAGCTGCTTTGCACTAGCCTTCGAATCGCGCACTAAATGTCACGGAAATGTCAATGAGGAGTCGCGGACGTTTGACACCTTCACTGTCCCCTTCCTCCGCGTCCCAGCCTCGCAGAGGGAACCAGTCCTCCTTCTCCCGTCGTGCGCACTATCGGTATAATCACTGACACTCGCGAAACTCGGATCAGAGATCCCGCTACCGATCCACCTCGGTCCACCGACGAACGATCAATCCTCCAGGGCACGTTCGATCCTGGCCGAACACCGCCGATCGAGGAGAGCGATCTCGTTGACACGTTGCGGCGGCGTGCGGGCTTTTTCGGGATCGGACAGGGTCGTGGTGTTGCGGGTAGACGACACTGTCTACACTGTCCACACACGGCGGGTACCGGGTCACCAGGCGACGCGACCCGGTAGCAACGGAATCGGGAGAGGATGCGCGATCGATCGTTGCCTCCACGTTCGGGAGGATCGTTGACGTAGCGCAGGATGACACGACACTACAACACGGCACTGCTGCGTGAGGCGACGTCGAAGGGGACAGAGACAGAGGGAGATGCCGGGTAGGGGGTGAGAAGAGGAGACAGAGAAAGGGGGAGGTAGACAGTCAGAGCGAGAGAGAGAGAGAGAGAAAGAGAGAGAGGAGGTAAAAAGATCAAGTGAAAAAAGAGAGAGAAGAAGATAGGAGAGGAAGAAAGAGAGAGAGAGAGAGAGAAAGATAGAGAAAGAGGGAGAAGAAAGAAAGAGAGGGAAGAACCTGACCACCGGACACACTGGCTTGGTAGGCACGACACACAGGTAAGCGGAGTGGCACTTAGGTTGGTGCACCTGCCGCGAGAGTCCGCGCCGTAATGGGAGCGGGGCAACGGGCGGCAGGTAGGCAGGCCTACCGCTCGTCAACCTGCGGAGAAGGGGAATCAGTCACATGGCGAGGTGCCCCGCGCTGCCTGCGAACAAGGAGGTGGTAGCTGTAGCAAGTGGTGGTGGACAAAGGTAGTACCTGGTGGTGGTGGCCGCCAGGACGGCGGTGGTGGTTGCCGCCGCCGACGACGCTGGTAGGATGCCAGGACCAAGGAGTAGGAATTGAAGAGGTCCTCAAGCCGAGCAGACGGTGTCGGAGTAACCTGTCGCGGCCGTTCTTTGTGGATGATTCCTCACAATGGGCCGCAGAGATAATATTTTCTTTCGGAGGCTGCATCCACAGAGATCACCACAGGATCTTCCGAACCCGGACTCGAATCGACCCCGCCGCCGTACTGTTCCCGAAACTTTCTGGGATTGCTGCACATTGTTGCCTTGGAAACTACAGTGATCGAATTAGCCGAGCCGGAATTCATGCGCACGCCAATTTGGGAGGCTTTTTGAGAGGTACAGCCGCCTTCGAGAGTACAGTGATCGAATTATGCTCAAGCCGATCGTTGTTGCTTGGCTGTCTTTGGACTTCTTGACAGTTTGCTGGGGAAGTACTCGATTGGTGCTCCATTTTTTCATATTTAGAAGCGATTTTTTTGGACCTCGGATGGAGAGAGTTCACATGGGTCCATTTTGATGCAGAGTTATGATTCCAGCAGTCAGTTCAAATTATCAGCTAGTTATATTTAATCCGAGAATTGCTATTGTGAAAGATTTGAATGCGTTTAGTTAGCACTGAATGACAAAAATGGGAGGAAGTTTTAAACATGAATGTGTAGCGTAATATTTCATAAATTTTCTATGCTGTTTATTTTGTGGAGTGAGTCACTTTAATGTTCTTAGATTGATTAATGAGGCATTTACAGATTCAAGTTTGCAAGCTCCTCCGTTTAAACGTACAGTCCTTAAGTAAAGTAATAAGAGAACTAATGGAATTCTCAAACAAAGTATAGCAAAGTAGCTAATTGAACCTGTTCAAACATTCTTGGCATGCTTCTGGTGGTTTCAACATTGTAATGATTACTTACAATGTCGCAGAAAACCTTGTTCGGTAACCTGTCTCTAATGTGCAATCTCCGTGAGTTATTTATAAATAAAGAAGCTTGTAAAATCAAGGCCATCCTCAAGGCTCCACTATAATGATCAGAATAATCATTTTCGATGTATTTTCAAACTGATTCATTATATTCGTGGAATACTTCGTTACATCCTCCACTTATGAAGTTCATAATTATTTCTCATCGAATTATAATGTTAACACACGTGCATTTACGAAATACTATTTCACGGAGTAGTATCTTTCCACGATAAGAAACATGGTCAAATGCATGGTACATTAATGATCAAAAATCGATTATTCATTGCTACGATAATATCGTAAAGAATTTATTTCCGTGTATTAATAACCCCAACAAAAATATTTCTACCTTCCTGCGACATACAGTAACGCGAAGAAACTAGAAAGTCGGTTACGATTTTCTTATCAATAATGATTACATTATCTTTGATTAACGGCTCCAATACATTTATTACTTCCTTAGAAATAATATTGAACTTCTACAGAAACGGTATCGTTTTACATACATTGCAACACTTTTCGAACCCCATAATCAGCCTCGGATTTTTAAGCGGGTTCCCATGTTCACAGTTTCTGTTATGCCCAAAGTGAAAGTTATTTTATCGATTAAAAAGACACTTAAGATTGCAACGATACAAAAATGTAATGTATATTCACTAACGGTTTTGCTAGATTGTGTTCCATTAGGGAAAGTTCCCAACATCACACCTGTTTCGAAATTTGTGCTTTTATAAAAAATTATGTAGGTCAAATGATGACATTTTATTAGAATATTTATTTTTAATGACCCACTCATAAAAAAAAAATAAATTATGCAAGGCACAAATTTATTTATTATTATAATTACAATAATTCAAATTTAAGACTGAAAAAACATAAAGGGCGTGGAAGATAACTTAACGTTTTCGAAGTTCAAGGATAGAAAATTACCTGCCAAATTGCCTAAATTGACTGCCAACCACGAGATAACTCTTATAATTAGTTTTTCGATTTGTGCAGTTACCAGAGTTGGGCAAAAATTTTATTTAAATAAAAATGTCGAATAAAGTGGGTTTTAAACCCACTTGAGAAAAAATCCACTTTATTCTAAATTATTATTTAAATAAAATTTTTGCCCAAATCTGGCAGCTACGATGAAATTCGTAGTAAATATGAATAGACAGTCTCAGGGAGGAGAACAAAAAATCAAGGTAGGCCCACATGCACAGAAAAATTATTAATAAATGAACAGAAAATATAATCATACAAAGTTTATTCCAAATCACCTAGCAAAAGAATATTTTTATTGTTTGTGATAATTTTTAAAACAATCTTCCACGCAAAGGGCTGCCTTCTCTTGACGAGATAATTCGCAAGATCTTTTAAAAAAAACACATTCTACATGCTTTTTGATGATTACTGTGATTAAATTAAATTGGCTTTTTACACTGCAATCCTGGAAAGTACCGTGGCAGTCAGCGTGTTAATGTTCATTTTCTTCTTTTGCTTAAAAATCGGCAGCCTAATCACAGGAGTAGAAAATGTGTAGTATAAAATGTGTAGTATAAAATGCGATGGCGTGTTGTAGAGTGAAAATAGAGAAAGAAGACAGTCAGAAAGAATAGTACGGAGAAAGTGATTCGTTCATTTAGATTTTATTGGTGTTCGGACAAAAGACGTGTGCGCGGCACTTTCGTATTTCCATCGGCTACCACGGCTTGCTACAAAGATCGTCGCCGAGTCCCATATTTGGATTCCCGAAGGTACAGAAGAGTATTGAATTCCAGGCGTTTCCACCGATTCACGGTACAACCTGATGGCAGATTGTCTCCTGACTCGTTGTCCGGGTACGTCGTGCGCTGTCTAACTACGTCTTTCTTTACGTCTCTAGCCGAGCGGAGTTACGTTTCGTCTAGCTGGACAGTGTATCGATAAAACCAGACAAGAATGCCTTGTTCCAGCCAAACACGGGGATGTGGATGCGGTTTGAGAACAACTGCCTCAACATGCGAACGCGACGATACGGGATACAATTATCTTTATATGCTCGCAAATGATCGGACATTGTTCTCCGCTCCGGGAACAGCAGATCTACGAAAAGTTTACCGATTTAATCGTGTTCCGATTATACCGAGTCCTGTAAAGCGGTCTTCCAGATCGAAATGAAAGTAATTCGTGCTTCAGAGTTAGTGGAATAGGTTGTGATTTCAGTATGCTAATCAATAGGCGGATTCATGACGAGAAATTATTAAAAAAAGGAATGGAATGTTTGTCCGGCTTCTGTCTATTGCAATTGATGTTGAACATATGTACTTGATGCAGACTTTAAACAGTCTTTTATAGGAATTAATTTTTTCAGTAATATATTTTATATGGGCACAATAATTAAATGGTTTAATTTTTATTGAGCCGAGAACAAAATGAAATGTTTAAAACATGTTTTAAGTGTACAGTCTACTTGCTTTAAATTCCAGTTTTTCATACGACTGAATATTCATTGTAGTTTAATCCATAGCACAATATATTTAATTAATTATTTTCTTGAAGCACAAGTTCGGCGAAAATTGTCTTACGTTCCATCGTGGTAATTTAGGATGTAAATACAATAAGGAGTACTTTTTATTATTTCTGATGACGAAGCTAACAGTGAGTTACTTTGATTTTAAATAACTGGTCTGTTGTGTGAGAGTATTTGGAATTAAAAATTCCGATTGGTGTTTCTGAGAATATCGAACGAAAGGGTTATATGTAGTATCATTTCACTGTTGATTGTTACTACTTCTGATAGTGCTTCTAAACATTGTCGGCGATAAGGTATTGTTTGTCTTCCGTAATAATCTGACATAAATTGATAAACAGAAGATAATAATATCAAATGTAAACAGATAGTGCTGAACCGCTCACTGTATTTAGTAGAAGTAGAAATGGGAAGTATTAAACAGACACGTTAGCTGCTCGTAATAAACAGACTGTGAACTGAGTAAATTTGTATGCCAAATTTGCATTCGCTATATTATCTCAAAATATGCTTTCAACTTTGAATTAACTATTTGCAAAAAAAAAAAGGATAATTGGAGAAAAATTACATATGTGAACGATATAACCTGATTTGATTCAAAGAGTAGTATAGAAATTAATAAAAAATGTACTAAAGTAATAAAAATATATAAGTGAAGAGTAGTATAAAAAATTCAATATATCTTAAAATTCGTTATAACAGTAGTTCCAAGTGTAGCCTGTTAGAGATAGGCGGGATTATCTTGCCAAGCATGGTGAAAAATACACTACTAATTGATTTTCATTGGTATCAACCGTCTGTTCGATAACTGACGTAGCTAAGTGGTCATGCTGATAAGATTCGGTGGGAAATTAATTACTATTAAATCCCTTATATTATCTATTCCCATGTAATCGGTTAGAAGAAACGCAGACTGTTTACCAGAGAGAGCTCTGAATTTTTCGATTAATCTGATATAAAATACTCCTGCTTAAAAAATATTTTTGTTGTAAATTGTTTGAGAAAATATGGAGGTAACAAACTTGCTTGCCAACCTAATATATTCCTTTGTAATAATGACAAGACTGTTACTTAGACTTCATACAATTTTTATTGCAATATGTGTGCATCCATAAAGAAGTTTATTTGAAAATTTCTGATTAAAACATTTTCATGGTATCAGTAATAGTGAAGGAAAAAATTGAAAACTTTTTGACTAGTTCGATAGTTGTAGAAGTTTCCAAAATATTTAAACCAACCAAATTAAAAGGTCGATAGTTACAGAAGTTTCCAAAATATTTAAACCAACCAAATTAAAAGGTCCTTTAGTTCTAGCGTTAAAGAATTTTAAAAAGGACATTGTATGGTTTGCGCAGAGTGCAGAGTCGATGGTACAGATATTTCTCGGTGCCGCGGTGCTCCCGAGTACCGATTTCCGGAATAAGCGTCGTAGTCGAGTGATATTCAAAGAGCAGAGTTCCGCGAATCAATCAGAAAACTCGTTTGGCCGTCGAAAAGAAGAGGAAGCCACCCTTCAATTACACCGTGGCAGCAAAAGGAAGGAAGTAAGGAAGGAAGGAAGGAAGGTAAGCGAGCGGAGACCAGCCCCGGTTCGGTCAGGCTCGTCACCGTGGTCCCTAACAGCCGCCCTTTGGTTAATACGACCATAACCCCATCGCGGTCCCACGACTTAACTCTCGTATATGTCGCAACATCGTTATCGCCGTAGAATATCGCTATATGGCAGAGCGGTGTCCTGGAAGTGTTGCCCTAGGCGTCTTCTGCGTGGCGAACGCGACCAGGACGCGGAGCGAAACGAGCTGCAACCGTGCACCACGGTAGGGTACCAGCACGTGAAGCACGGACGAGAGCTTGTTAGGTTAACCATCACATTGTTTCACGAGGGCGTGGTGGAGTGTTGTTCGCGGCGAGTGCGTGGAGACCAGCTTATCTTCCTCTCCCTTTTGCCCTTCTTCCCTTTCTCTCTCGATGGCCGTTGAACGGCCGAAGAAGATCGAGCCGTAGCATCGAGAGCGATATATCGCGGCCCGATATATATCACTCGGTGAGCACTCGACTTCCATACGTCCGCTCGGGCGTACATATGTACGCGTACATCGCCCGCGGGCCTCGCTTCAAGGTCCTCGTTTAGATATCCGCTCGGCACCAAGATTATTCGAGGCAGCAGCAGCAGCAGCAGCGACGTCCAACCTCGTTGCTAACGTCCACGAGATCCGATGCGATGGCCGTTGTGCGTTACATCGGCATCCTATCGGGCCCCATCGGACCCCAGCTTCCGGACCGGACGATTACCACCTCGGCCATTTTCTTTCGCGGACCTTGCTCGCAGATTAAACGGTCCGTCGACCCCACGCTCACCCCACGGACGCCGACAACGTCCGCGACGTAGCAATCGCCGATCCCAAAGATTAGCGTCAATCGGATAGATTGCCATTCTGCGCCGGCAACCCGATACGTGATTAGCTATGATAATGACAAGACTGGTCGGCTGTGTTTCTGGACGGGGCGCTTCTTCCATCCTTCTACGCTTGCCCAGTGTCTTAGAGACCTTCTTCATGGCGTCTGCCACATGCTCGGTGCGAACACCTAATTTTGATATTTTCTCAATTGATATTGACCACGAAAATACAAAAATTAATCGAATACAATAGCAGGTCTATTTGTGATATGAAGTTAGACAGTTTAGGAACATCGATTTTCCCTACATAATTGCGCTGATCATTCTCGAAGTGTCCCGATAACTGTGATCAACTTCTTGTCCTGAATTTGTTTCTACATCAAAATGCATACTTTACTGATAAGAAATTATACTTTTCATTGACCATTATGATACATAACGTATCTAAAAGAAATACTGAGCAACATGAAAATAATCGTTAAAAATTTGTATCTTTGACGCGCGCTATCTTTCAGGTCCCAGGAGGTTTCAGTTTCTAATCAGTAAGGATCTTTTCAGTGAACCTTACTCTATCTAATGTGACAAAAACTATTTACATGTACGAACCGGTCTTCAAGATATTATTGTCTGAAGACATCCGCGTCGCGTTATCCTGTCCCGCGCTCGGACACGCGCTACGCACTGAATTCGTCGTGTACGCAGTCACAAAGTCCGACAGAACTGTGTTGAATAGATTTTCGGCTCTCATCTCCGATGTTTTGACTGCGTTGAATTTGACGAATTCTTTTCGACAGTGCACAACCATTGCAAAGACGTTTTTCTTAATTTAATCTTAGTCATGGTTTATTCACATATTTAAGTCTGTTTTATTGAGTTTAATAAATTATAGTTACTTATATTAGCGTGTTTAATATACATATATATTTAGCGTTCTTAGTGTTTATCATAGATATTAATACGTTAGCACATCATTATTGACAGAAAATAGCTTGTATGTCTAGTTTAAAAATTCAATCGACAGATAAAACACGGAAAAAATTGGATCCAGAAGCTATGAAATTATTATCTATTTAAGTACGAGAAATATAGTTACATGACACGTGAGTTTTACATTACATATTTCTACGTTTAGCACTTTATTCTTTTATGCTGTATGCAATAACTAACTTTCTTTTTAATAAAATAAATTTTATGTTTGATTTATTATATAATCTATAATAAAATTGTTTACAACATTAATAAAAAAGTGATTAAACAAACGAAAAACGTATCATATTACATATCATTGATAAGGAAATATATTAATAAATATGCATGTCAAATTTCATTGCGATATCTCTTATGAGTCAAAAGTTATTCTAAGTACTGTGAATGAAAAATGACCAATTTGGCTGGACAAAAGTCTCGTGGGAGAATTTATAGAATCTTCCCGGTTCATACTTGAAATTTTATTGTTAACACATTACCGACCGGTGATTATTGCATAATTTTGAAAAATCTATGGTACATGGCTAAACACTTTTTAATGGAACCTTCAATAGCAACAGCAATTTCCATTGTGAACTAACAAATCAGCCTCAATAACGTCATCTAATAGTTTCATTTAAGATTGCAATGTAAAAGAAAATTTCTATGCTTTCTTTTGGTACAACACAATTATTGAGAAACGTATTAATAGGCTTCCGGTAAGTAAATTGTTAAAATAGATTTCTTTCATTATGAATGGATTAGGGATGAAAATTATAACGTAGACAATTTTTCTTTTGTAAATTTAGTTTATCATTCTGAATCATCAGCACTCGACCTGTTGTCTCTCTACACAGTTGACGAATGGAAAATTTCTAGATTTTCTAGGAATGCTACCTGCGATATGTTTCGAATTTTCAATTTTCACAGATATCTATGCAAACAAATTTTTCTCTGCTGCAAAAATATATAAAGTCCAATTAAATTCCTGTACGTGGTTAACATTAGAATATCAGTGCACAGAAGGTTAACATTATTCTAACTTGCAAAATCATTAAATATCTCGACAGCCGACGTTATAGTTAGACCGCGGATTTTTTTAGTTAGACTGCATTAATTGCAAGGTGTACAACCTCGCATCTTCAACAGTGCAGACAGATGGTTCGCGTTCGCATTAAAAATGGCTCGATACAAGTAAACCGATTTGCTTGAAAAGGAAATGGTGATGAACGCTATACATCAATATAATCTTACATATGCTTAATAACATACGTAGATAGTTGATCGACATTCCGAACGAAAATTGGCTGATTCAAATGAACTGGTCTGTTTCGAAAGGAAATGGAAAATGAGCATCGACAGGCACCATTTGCCAGCGATCGCGATGTACGATCTTCACAGATGAGAAAATATTGCGAATATATTCTGGAAACTGATGAAACGTGTTTGGATAAACGCGAACCCGTGACAGACAATTAAATAAAAATTTAAATAAACGAGTAGACTGCGAATCGTTATGCAAAATAAAATTGTAGGCCACAGGAGCCTTTCCTCATTAATAATTCGACCACGTTGAGCATGTTGTAATTGTTCGAAATCCACAGAGCTGTCTGGTACAAGAATGAGCATAAAACAACCCCGAAGTGCATTTCCGACAGAAACAGTTACGTGCGCCTAATCGCTGAGAAAGAGCGGACAAGAAACAAATCGTTAGAATAAGAGGTCACAGTTGGACATCACCGGAGGAAGTCTTCTGAAAGCCCGCGCAACAAAATCACAGAAATCGCATCGCTTCTTGTGTAGTATTCAATCCGTATAAATCACTTCCCTTGTTGCCACGATTTTGCATCCATTCACCTACTCGATCATTCTACAGGGTGTCCCAAAACTCCTTCAAGTCCGGGAAATGGGAGGTTCCTTAGGTCATTCGAAGCGACATTTTCCTTTGCGAAAATCGCCGCAGCGGCTTTGTTTAGGAGTTATTAGCGAAAAACATACACCAATCTCACCAATCAGAGCGCCACCTAGAACGCGCTCTCATTGGTCCGTGTTTTTCGTTAATAACTCGTAAACAAAGCCGCGGCGGTAATTTTTGCAAAGGAAAATGTCGCTTCAAATGACCTAAGGAACCTCCCATTTGCCGGACTTGGAGTTTTGGGACACCCTGTATATTTCCACTGCGCCTCAATTATTTACTTTTTCCACAAGTTTTATCACGTGCATCCGCCGCATCCCCCTCGTGTGCCGCGAGAGCTTGTGCCCGGCAAATAGCGCATCATTCTCCTCGGGATTTTTCCACGTTGTTCCATACGATCATAGAACTGTATCTGCATCTGATCGATCCTGCAGGAAACGCTGAAGCGGAATCTATATTTCAAGAAAACAGCTAGACGAACGGAAGACGATCGCTACGGGATCTGGCCCGTTAAGGCATCTCGTTCGACTGGAAGCCGTAGCCTAGCCATAGCTCATCTTCGGAGCTGAAGTAACCAGTGGCGTTCATGAATACGTGTTCATTATTTATGAGCAACGCCTCTCGGCATCAACTGGACCAGCCTCTCTATACACCGGTAGGCACGAAGAGAGGCAGCCGGATAACGTATTACGTCTTCATATTTTTTTCCCTTGATGCACACCCGGTAATTAAAGGTGCCCCGCCAAGGTCTCGGATGATTTATCGGCTGTGCCCGTTCAGCCTGATAAGATGGGACCAACTGATAACGAGGTGCCTTTTGTACATCGAGGCCCCTGATCGAACTGAAATCCTTCCCTCTCTTTCTCTCTCCCTCGACGAGCCCTACCGGCCGTGCTATTCGAGATCTGCCAGCGGTTTGATGGCCGGACGCTTCTTCTGCATCCTCCTCGCCGACTTTGACCGCTCCGAATCAATTTAGCTATGAATTTCCAAGTGAATTTTACCCCTCCCAACGCGAGAGTCAGGTTCCTGATGAATGTGAATTTTTAGGCAAAATAGAAATAACTTTATTAATTGGTCCACTGAGTTGAAAATATTTTTATTGTACTGTTTTGTATCGCTTCTCAATCTTGTCACTTATGTACTGTAATTTCAGTACATGAAAATTATAATGAGAAAAATATAAATTAGATAATTAGAAAATAGAAATTCGATGTATGTATCATGTTAGGTTAAAAAAGTGAGATATTTATTTGAAGGAATGCAAAACTAGAGTACTCTAGAGAAAGATTAACAAAATTAAGATATATAAAATTAAAATGAATTTACAAACAATAAATATCCCAGACAAACTAATTTTTGACTGTAAAATAACTTGAAGAATTTAAATGTATTACTATATTATTTTCAACCTGTTAAACATATGCAGCAAGAAAATAAATATTTATTTCATCCCAGCTTGTTGCGATTCAGGTAGAAAGTTTTTATTTTGCATAAAGATCCGCAGCCTGCTAATAATTTTTTCAAGCAGTTAGTTTGGAAATTCGATGCAACAGCGAAGTGTCTTAATTACTCTTATAAAAACTCGATCAATTATATTTAGTGGTAGCTTACAAAACGACGAGCATATATTGCGGAATGCAATTGAGATTAAAAGGAACAGCTCCGAAGTAATATTTTTGATAGGTGCGCACCTTTAATTCCACGCTGTCAGTGGGCGAAATATTTCAGAGGCGAAATCGGCATTTTCTTTTGCCGTTCAGAGACTTTAATTGAAAGACTATGCCCCTAACAACGCCTCGTTTTTTCAGCCTTCACGAAAGACTCGTTGCTCGGCCGAAGAATCAATCCTAATTCATGCTTTCGACTCCAATCATCATATTTCCCAGCGAAGATTACAGCGTTCTGAAACACTGTAATCTGCACACCGGCCGGGCATGCCAAATCGCGGTTCTAAGCAAATCGAAATTACTTTGAAAGCTCGCGCGGATTCCTCGTTATTATTTGATTAAAAGTGCATCTACTGTTTTATTAAATCGTAATGGAAGAAGATGGGGTCTGAGTGTATTGATTAGCCTGCAACGATCCGCTGTATCCACGATAACTGGACTTATGCATTTACGGCAAAAGGGAGTAGGTGAAATTGAAAACATCAATGATATTAAAACAATTTGAGACTACGATTTGTTATCGTGATTATTTTAAATCTTTGATAAGCTGTCTTACCGGAATAATAAAATCTTTATATGAAATCTTGTGTGCCTGTTATGAGGAATAAGGTAAATAAATTTGTTGACTAATAAATAAAATGCAAAATAAAAATTGTCTGCATCGATTGCAAGGTATAGAATCCAAACAGAATGTTATTTCTTCCCTCAATAATTTGAATAGACGAGAAATTATATATTGACATCTTCAATTTTTAAAATTTTCCCACAATTTAATGCATAAAGATCCGCAATCTACTAATAAAGATCGTTATAAAATATGCAATTACATGTATTCGGGACAAAAAGAAATGTTATCCTAACGGAAGGCTATAAATGCTGCAAAATTAAATTTAACCACATTAAATTTAAATTACAAATTCTCAAATAAAGAAAAGTAAAAAACCATTCGAATAAAAGAAACAAAAATAAAAAAGAAAGTAAAAATTGATTGAAAATACATCACAATACCGCTAGATAATTTAGAAGTAATAAATACAACATTTGAGAGTTTTCTTCTGCGATTCACTAGGAAATGATGCGCTGCAAGCTCAAAGGACGATGCCCCTGCATCGATCTCATGCATAGGCATGACGGTGCCGTTGACCAGAGAAAATTTACACCCGTCGACAAAACAGGGACCGAAAAGTAGCGGTGAGGGTGTGGGGGGAGGTGAACTGTGACGAGGAAACCGACGTAGCCAGGGTCTCGATGATGATTTCGAAGATTTAATTGAGACGTCGGCCCGGTACTAAAAAAGACCCCGCCGCCCGTACCCCTCGGCTCCCTCCCTCGCCGGTTTCTTCGGCGATGTTCTTCTTCCGGGCGAGAAAGGGGACGGCGCCCTATCGGATGGCCCGTCGGATTTTTCGAGCCGTTTCGGAGGACGTTTTATTGGCCGTTTGATTTACGGGAAGCTCGGCTCGCCGCGCGTAATTTGTTGCGCGCCGTATTTAATTTGCTTTAAAAGCGTCCCGCGCTAAAAGCCACGGGGACAACAGCCCCGCCGCGGAAGATGGAACGCCACCAGACGCGGAGAGGGACAGACCGGTGCCGGCCTTTCACAGGCGTAAAAACGATAAGAGGCACCTGCTTTACGGAATTTTTATTATGATGTATGCGGCGAAACACGCGACGTGCCGCGGCCTTAATGAGCCATGAAAAGATGAGGACTATCAGCGTCGTGCCGGATGATCGTTCGTTACCCTGGCACCCTGATTCGCTCGTCACACTCTCCCGGACGCGTCGTCGATTGATATCTTAAGCGACGGTCCGGCGTCGTTATTTTTGCGGTTCCGAGGCGTTTCCATCGAGACGATCATCGACGATTCCGACGCCGCTGGACGTGCTCGGTCGCGGGACCGTTCGAGGAGATCCGACGATCGCCTGTCGAGACCCGATTCGATGTAAATCGGTTTCACGGATCGCTAAACGGACCAATGGCTCAATTAATAAGTCGAGAACATGGGTTTCCGAAGGTGACAAGCTCTCTTCCAGAGATGCTCGATTTTTCTTGTTTCGCTGGGGTAGCTACGGGCAGATGATGGCTGGCTAAGAAGTTCGCGGGGAGACCCGGCTGCTGAAGAATTGCACCATCTCGGAGATGTCAATGCCTTCCATTTAGCTCTCTTAAGTGGTGATCGGTTTCGTTATTGAACTGGTAAATGGCGCTCGCGTCGTCTTTTTAGTGAAACCAGACGTTCAGGGTTGTTGTAGAATTAATTTCTTCAGGTTTCTTGTTGTGGACCTCGATGGATTCCTTCATTTAACTCTGGATCAGGGAATTTTTCTTAACAGGAAACATATTTTTCTAGAAATTCTTCTTTGAGGTTTTAATTTATTGCTAGTTCGTGCAATTAAATGTATTAATTGATTTGATTTGATTGTTAGAAAGAAACTTTTAAATGAATCACAAAAATGATTTTGTCATTGCTACAAAGATTTGTGACAAAAATGAGAGATCAAGTACATAATATTGAAAATGTTTTGCACATTTAACTCGTAAATGGCGCTCGCGTCGTCTTTTTAGTGAAACCAGACGTTCAGGGTTGTTGTAGAATTAATTTCTTCAGGTTTCTTGTTGTGGACCTCGATGGATTCATTCATTTAACTCTGGATCAGGGAATTTTTCTTAACAGGAAACATATTTTTCTAGAAATTCTTCTTTGAGGTTTTAATTTATTGCTAGTTCGTGCAATTACATGTATTAATTGATTTGATTTGATTGTTAGAAAGAAACTTTTAAATGAATCACAAAAATGATTTTGTCATTGCCACCACGTCTGTGGATTTTATGGATTTGTGACAAAAATGAGAGATCAAATACATAATATTGAAAGTGTTTAACATGTTTAAACAAACAATGTTTATTCCGCATAAGAATCCGCAATTTATTCACCTTCGTGTCGTGACAGAAATTTTAAAACGAGGATAAAATGATCATTTTTACATTTTCCGGTACATAAAATACGAAACTCCGAGCCACTCGCAACGCGTAAAATTAAAGACCCGAGCGAAAATGGGTGAAGTATCATGCAAGGAGCTCGTCTGTAATCCTGAAGTGCGTCACGAGGGTTAAAAAGACGCGGGAACATGCACGCCGCGAGGAGCGTATTCGAATTACTTTAAGCGCTTGCGAAAACACTGAATAATGAAAGGAATAGCGTTTATCGTTCGCGGCTCGGCCCTCGCCGAACGAGGTATTTAATTAACTAAAACTCGTGAACGTTAATCGGGTCCGACCTCTTCCCGCGCGCGGAGCATTCGCGTAAATTGCATCGAAATGAACCGTACGTTACGGAACCAGCCTCGTTTCTCGCCGCGGCGACAAGAGAAGCAAAAGTCGACGAACGAATTCGCGTGGTTCCACGAGGTTTCGTTTGAAAGCCACGACACTCCTTCGCCCGGCGACTTTACGTTCCCGAATGGGGAGATGTGGCCACCCCCTATCTCCCCGCCCCCTTTACGCCGTTCGCGTCGGTCCCACGTTAATGAATTTTGTGACGTGCCACGTGGTCATCTTTACATGGGTCACAATTAAACGACCCGGCGATACCAGTCGACTGCGAACTGCCTCGGTGCATGTTACGGGAAGTAAAATTATGATGTAGCGGGGCAATATCAGTTCGTTTTTGCACCCGCTGCATAAATACGACACAATGTACGCGGTGCGCGCGTTGTTTCGCGTGCGTGCTCTTACTTAATGTATTCATCCGACGGCGTACAGACAGTTTCATAACGTCGGGAACACGTGTCGATCGTAAAGTACCAGTTACCAGTGTTGTAAGGGATACGTGACCGAAAATCGATTCAATTGATGATGAAACTGAAGTATGGTTCGTTTCCTCCGCTCGACCACTGTGCTTGCTCTTTTCGGAAAATTGGGACATTTCGCTCGTGCAGAAGGAAAACGTCACAACTTATATTTTAAATACATTTTTATGTTAATGCATTACTTATGAAACTAACCCCGTAGATTGTAGTTTACTTGCAGCCACAGGATCACAGGATCCGACGTACCCCGAAGGCCGTTACACAGAAAATCAGAGCAGTATCACAGAAAACTGGTCCAATTTCAACGAGTCTCGTTGCGGCCGTGTTCTCGCCGATTAATATCTGGCCGCGTGCGAAACGATAAATGGGATGATAAATGCGAACACGCACGATTATGGCGGTCGAGGTAACACCCTCAGATGCCGATGAATCAGCGGAGGTAAAGGTCAGATGGATAAACGTGCACTTGAAAGGTCAAGGAAACGGCCGTCGCCCGTCGCTCCTCGGGAAAAATAAAGGAAACACCTCTGAACGTGATCGGGGAATTAATTATCTTGGCTTTTTACGCGACACCTCGAAAAACCGCTCGCTTTCCTCGCGCGACGATTGCGTAACCTGTTTGAGGAACTTGTTAATTATGTCGCTACTAGTCTGGATAAACGGACGGGCCACATGTTCGACGAGTAATCTAATTAGTGTACCGGCCCCGCCGTGCAAGTGTACGTCGCGAATAACATCGTTCAGGGGAAGATCATTTTGTGTGGCCTCCGCGTCGACCGTGTTCTCGACTTGTTACAAATTCTTTATCTGTTTGTGGCTCGAAAGAAACTCGCGATAAAGCTTCGTTCACTCGCGGTATTGCCGAAGAAAAAGTTGCGAGTGAAAACTTTGGCGCTGATAATTCCTTCATGAAACCTTTATCTATGCATTCGTGACGTTTTCCCGATTAAAATGAGACCAAGCACGACGCAGTCTGAGTCGTAGTAGTTACTCGTTCAATGCACGGTTTAGTGGAGCCTCGAATATCCGAACTAATCGAGGATAGAAGATCTCTGGTGGTAATTATTTGCATTAGGGGCTTCCTCACCGATTTTGATGATGTTGCTTTTCAGAAAGAACAACTTTTTCCTATGTAAATAATTACCGAACTGGTGTCTAGCCTAGATTAAACCTTCACTCTATTAAATCGTGAATTGCATGGGCAAGCATAATCCAAATGGTATCGTGTTTGGAGTCAATCTAATCGACAAAATGAGACAAACGAGAGACTATCGTTCAACAATAGTTTGACAACAGGCCACAGTCAGTGCTACTGCATTCAACCTTACCATTGCTATCCTCATTACCACAGCACTGACAACAAAAATTCCCTCGTATCTCGCACTTATCATTCGGACAAATGAAAAAGAAAGTCACAGATGGAATACCCGTGCTTATAAGCTAATATATGAGTCGAGGAGGATAATGATGGTGTGAACGAGCAGGATATGGTGTGCGAGATCAGCGCCGCGTTTGAATCCTAACCCTGAAGACTCTGGTTAGCAATTGACGAGCCCAACGACGCAATAAACAAGAAAACAAACAGACGCGCCGCTTTGAATCGGAGTGCGCGCTCGCTCGACGACAGCCATAAACGATATCTAATATTTTACGACTGCAATCACGCCGAGTGCCATTCAATTTCGCCCTGGTGCTCGTCTCCAGAGAGAGAGAGAGGGAGAGAGAACTCTTCGACACAACAGTGGAAGCAAACACCCGCCAGTTTAGACACTTCTTCGGAATTCGCGGGCCTCCGAACGGGCACCGATCCACCGCTCGAACGACAAGATAATATCGGCCACGGTGCTTGGTTTACACCGTTCGCCGGCTTTACGACTGTCTCTAATATTTTACTGCGCTCTGCTCGGACGGAATCGTCCGTTACGTCGCCATTAGAACGATGGACACACTCCTCGATACAAAGATAGCGCGCTATCGTTAGATCCTCGGCTATATCAGCAGTTTTCGAATAGTACATTAGTTTTTAGTAACATGCTGTGTCGGACATGTTCAAGTTTATCACAGGCTATTAGCACAGTACCGCGTCCCCCAGAAATGGAGCGCGACCTTCTGGTCTGGAACCTTGGAGAC
>CM052319.1:18772199-18810137 GCA_028455605.1 Lasioglossum malachurum
TCCTGCAAAATAATCATTAAATTACCATTGAATATTTTATCAAAAAAATTGCAAATGAAGGCCTCGGGGTTTCATATAATATAGTTCAAGTCTCATTTAAAGCACAATGTGTAATTTTATTTAAATTCATGAACCACTGTGAAACACATATTATTAGATAGTATCTTGGAACGTTGCTCTCTTAATTAATGCTCTGCTACTGAATAGGTACGGTGTACTGAATAGCTACCTGTGGAATCAAATCGGCTATTGTATCCAAACTATCTGATTCTACCTGACTAGTACACTGTAGATCCTTGTGTATGTTCAAGCTTATACAGTTCCAACAATGATCGAAATTACTGCAAGTGTGTGTGTGTACTAGGTATCTTTATAAATGCTCTTGTTTAATTAAATATACAGGGTGAGCCACCTAACGTTTGTACCTCAAATAACTTTGTTCTTTTCAAAGATACATTAAATTTGTAGATGGAATACATTGGGTACAGAATTGCGTTTGTTCAATATCACTGCTAAAAATCGGACATTTCATATGCAACAACCTAATAGTTACTGAACTCGTAATGAAAGGAACTACTTGTAGGTGCCTAAAAAAGGGTGCATTTACCATTGAACTCTGTCCTCAAGCCATTTAATGTATCTTTGAGAACAACAAAGATACCTGAGGTACAACCGTTAGGTGACACACCCAGTATTCGAATCGACAAAACCACCCTCCTCCTCCACAAAGGGTTAAACACATCCGACAACGCCAGCACCATAAAAGCACGTCGAACAATATTCTAGCTAGCACAAGCAACAGTGTAACATTTCAAGTCTCATAGCAGCGGCGCAACTTATTCAGTAGAGTCGATCCAGTTCTACCGATCTCGTTCCTGGCAATTTCAAAGCTCCTCGTATTTCAACATGTAAATCATCGGGCTGCGGTGTAAAGCCCCGAACAAGGTTGAACGGTGGAACACACTCGGTTGCCAATTACTCGGGCCGTGCTATAAATCACAGGAAAAAATTCCCATTCATGCAAATCGGTATCACCGGGCACACACACCGCAGGCACCGGGTATCATTCAGGGTTGGGGCTCTCTCGGGCGAGTATCCGATCGAGTTATTTCAAGTGGCAATAGTTATTACCCCACCCTATATATCGAAGGGAATATATACCCCGGTGCGAGGAGACCGATCGAGTCACGTATATGCCGATGATACAGGGAGCACGAGCTCTCGAACAGTGTTGGTGTCCACACGGGCGAATCTCGATCTTGGCACGTACCAGCTAACGACTCGTTGGTACCAGCTCTCTGATCAAATAACCGCGACCCGAACAACTTTCTCAGAAGATCTACATCGCTGTCGAAAAGGCATGTACAAGCGGGGCGAATCTACGGATCGCTCGGGCACACCGTGGATCGCGGAAGCAACGATCGAACGCGGCTAACGATCGCTGACATTAGACGCGTGTAATTACCCCCGGACCCCGGCGGCTGCCACGGGAACCCGCCGCGTGTATGATTCGTTAATGAACTATTCGATATAATTATCGACGCCCGGTGATTTATGGCCTGTGCCACTTTAACTCGGCCGACACGCCTCACTTGCTGTCCCGGGTTTTTGGAGCGGGTTAGCTGCGTGCGCTCTACCTTTTAGATTTTTAGAAATTACACACTCGTGTGTGTAGTAAGAAATGAGAAATAAGACTATATTTCTCGAGGGTTCTCGAGAATTTTTAAGAAAATAAAAAAATATTGGGAAACTTATGATATTAGGAATATCTTGGATAATATTTATCGAAAGCGCAAAAAACATTAACTCAATGTTTATTCCTGTCCAATATGTACATTAGGGTGGACCTAAGCTATACTTGGAGAAAAATTTTTAGCGAGATACAATGCAGTAACCATCCAGTATTGTTCCTTTAGGTGCGAAAAACAATTTGTGCTAAGTTTCAGATCGATCGGATAAAAGGATGACGCGGCGCACTTAAATTGAAAATTTTGAAAATTGTGAAATTCATGGAACATCAACTATGGAACATGGCACATCGTTGGATTTGTCTTTTTTTCTGAATAGGATAATAGAATAATTATATGACCTCCTTTAAGTAAAAATAACGGTGACCTTGAAATTTCGAAATATGGTATCCAAAAAATTTTTTTATTTCGCCATTATATTTACCTAATTGAACAGTGCAAATTTCTCCTCTGATATTTTTTCGTATAATCACAAGTAACAAAGAGATATTTAAATACCTACATTAAAATGTAGCATGTTTTATTTGTTAATTTCCGCGAGAATATATATGTTATAAAATAAATTCATAAGAATTTTCCTAGATTTAAATTTCTCGAGAAATGAGAAATAACCAATTATAAAATTTCTCGAGAAGGAACACTACTTGCGTGTGTTGTTTTTTAAGACGTTATGTGTTGTCGTCGACGGTTTGATGTTAAAACATTTTTTTTTAATGGTTCATGTTTTACGTAGGACTATTAAATGAGATGATATCAAATTTCATGATCATTGTGGGTGTAACAATGGTTGCATGACGTTAATTAAACTTGTTACGCGTATGTCGATTATGGAAGTTAATTAAGTCAAATATAATGAACGAACTAATTTAATGTTCCATACGAATTTACTGAGAAGTTCGATCAATTATCCTAGTATAAATTAATTAATAATGTAACCATTAACCATTTACCACAGTCAAATTTTTTCTATGCCATAGTTATATATTGAAATTATAAAAACGCTTTTGTCTTCATTATTTAAGCACATTATGATGAAAACCGTACAAAGTTGAAGTAAATCCAATCTTCTCACTTCTATACGATGTTTCACTTTTATGTTTTGGGCTTGGTAGAGTTAGTGTCAATTATTTCTCTGTACGAGAGTCTTAAAATTTTAAATAGATCGCTATTGGATTGCTATTTATATGAGTCTCGTCTTTAATGATTGAAAGTGATTGGAAAAGTGAAAAAAAAAAATGATTATGCTCTGCTAGTTAATCAGCTGTAATTTACAGCTATCGAAGCAAAATTGTCTTTGAATACTGCGAGCGTAATATCTGTCTGGAAATCATTCTACGTCGTAGAAATTGCCCTTCGGAATGCCGTAGAAATTCGATCGCTGGCTTGTCAACCCGGTCGATGTGACCACGAAGAGAGAGATCGCTTCCGCTCGAATGATAATCATCGATACATCTCGATACGTCTCGAAGGAGACAGGGCGCCTTCTTTGTCTGTGGGATCCGTCGTACATGACTCCTCAGCATCGTAAGAATCTCAATTATTAACTAGCATTCAAACTAGCAAAATATTTCAAAATGTTATAAATACATGTATACAGACAATTTTTATTTACATTGTCAGTGATTGATGCAAACGATTTGTATTTAATTCCTGTTTTTTTGAATTGACACAAACAATTTTCATTTTACAATTAGCACAAAAATAATGATTGAATTTTTGTTTCTGACGATTGATGCAAACGATTTGTATTTTATTCTTCTTTAATCCTTGTGATTCATTCGATTGTCGTTCATTCCTCGTTTCTTACAAATGATGCAGAGAATTTGTGTTTGACTCCTGTCTCTTGGAATTGACACAAACAATTTTCATTTTACAATTAGCACAAAAATAATGATTGAATTTTTGTTTCTGACGATTGATGCAAACGATTTGTATTTTATTCCTGTTTAATCCTTGTCATTTATTCAATTGTAATTCATTCTTCGTTTCTTACAAATGATGCAGAAAATTTGTGTTTAACACCTGTTTCTTAGAATGGGTACAAACAATTTTTATTTTACAATTAGCACAAAAATAACGATTGAATTCCTGTTTCTGACGATTGATGCAAACCATTTGTATTTTATTCCTGTTTAATCCTTGTAATGAATTCCTCGTTTTTCATAAATGATGCAGAAAATTTGTGTTTAACTCCTGTGTCTTAGAATTGATACAGACAATTTTCTACTTTACAATTAGCAGAAAAGTAACGATTGATATCCGGTTTTCTATGACTGACGCAAATTTTTATTCCACCCCAATCCTTGTAATTTATTTCTCTTGAAAATAATGCAGAAAATTTGTGTTCAGCTCCCGCCTCCAGCAATTGATATAGTTTTGCTTCAACTCCAATCTCTTCGAACTTGCGCTAATGATTAATCTCCTTCTCGCAATGGCTGCAGGAACTTTCTACTTTCCGCAAAGATCCTCGCTGTGGTAACGAGCGAATACGACTAAATAAAGCTCGAAGTTGCAGCAGGAGGAAATGAACGTCCACCGAGCTCTACTTTTTCTGTGCGACCCCTCGGCACCGGTAGGATCTGGATCGCGGAGATAATCCGCACTGCGCAGCGTCCACGAAATCGATCATCATGCTTCTAGAGCGTAGATAACCCGACGGAGCGACCGTTAGTTGGAAGGTAGGCAACATCGGGCAGGACACTCGCAGCAGAGAGCAGCAGAGCGCAGGATCGATCCAGGACGTGCAACGGGAGCCGTCGAGGCAACGGGAGCGTATCGAAAGATGCGCCGTCGATAATCCTTCAGCGTAGGTCGTGCTCGGTCCTATCGAGCCCGATGCACAAGTCGAGGCAAGGCGAGGCAACTTGCCGAGAATCAGAAGCAACGGCTGCAGGATAAAGAGGAAGCAAGAGGACGAGGAGTTGGAGGAAGTGAGGAGGATTACGAGGAAGAAGTGGAGGCAGAAAAGGTGAGCAGAGGGAGGACGAGGAAAGAGGGAGAGGCTGAGAAGTTATCTGGTCTGTACCTCCATCCTTTCCTTAACCTCTGGCTCCCTTCTTCGGCCGCCTTCGACCTACGTGTAGATGCTCAGGTGTAAAACCGTTGATTGCCACGGCTGTATTTTCTCTTTGCACGGCACGATGGTAGCAACGGTGGGCGTGCCGGCCACGAC
Source organism: Lasioglossum malachurum (assembly GCA_028455605.1). Classification (NCBI taxonomy): domain Eukaryota; kingdom Metazoa; phylum Arthropoda; class Insecta; order Hymenoptera; family Halictidae; genus Lasioglossum; species Lasioglossum malachurum. The sequence continues at coordinate 18,777,120 of CM052319.1, forward strand.
CGAAGGGAGACAGCCAAGGCCTCCTCTCATCGTGCTACCGCGATTATGTTTATTATACTTTGGCACACGCGTGTGCGTACGTGCGAGTACTTACATCTGGCCTCGCCTTTCCGCCAAGCCGCGTCCGCTGCATTATCGCGAGGGACGTGACGTACTCGCGGTGCCACGGGTTTACGGGTGGCCTGCGACAGTGATACCGAACTATCAAACCGTGAATATCATTGTTACTTTGCGAACCGACAGCTGCGACTTTTAGGGCGTAGGCTTTTTCCATCGGGGAACGGGTTCTTGGGGACTGGGTGGCTAGGGTTGCGGAAGTACGGTAGTGCCTCGGTACACGCGAACGAGATGTGTATAATATTCATCGACAGTACTGCGGGGTATACTTGCAATAAAGGTAGCTGTTCTGTTTTTTCAATCAGCCTAGGCAAATTTTCAGCCCTTCACCGTCTTCTGTCGAATCTTTATTTGGTAATGTGCTTGTCACACGTGGGTGACACAGTTCTTCATCGAATTTTGCAAATTAAAGATTGCCTTAATATGGGGTGGTCCAAAAACGCCACCAGACCATTTTAAAATAACTTATTCATTTTTAAAAAATTCATATTGATGTATTTATCGTTGGAACCCTTTTATTTTTAAAAAATTCACATTGATTTACCCCCTGTACTGTGGGGTATACATGCAATATGGTAACTATCCTGTTTTCTAACCACGCCAGGCAAATTCTCAGTTCTTCACAGTTTCCTCTCAAATTTTTATTTCTATTGTAAATTGTGAATCTCGTTTGATGTGTCACACATGGGTGACACAGTTCTTCATCGAATTTTGCAAATTAAAGATTGTCTTGATATAGGGTGGTAAAAGAAAAACGTCACCAACCATTTTAAAATAACTTCTTTATCTTTCGAAAATTCACGTTGATACTTTCTAAACTAATTAATTTTTAATCCATCAAGCATCGCGAATACAAAGAGATGTGAACATAAACTTATAATTTGAAAGCAACAAATAAAGTAGGATTGCTAGGCACCAAAGAAATGAATAAGACATAAGCTGTGAACCGGATTGAAATATTGCACGGGTTCCAGCGAACAGTATCAACCCTCTAACTAAAAGGACGTAATAACGCGAATCCGTATGCAACAGCGATACTTCTCGGGACATTATTAAAATAAATATAGTCAGTATCGAGCTCTCCGGCGAGTCTCGTGACAGGCATAAATCTCCGATCGCGATCGATGTCCCCTGAAAAATCCGCTTATAACTGAAAGAGGCTTTCCTCTCCGGAGAGCCTAATTACAGGCGAACCAATGCGTTTCTCGGTACAGGAGGAGATCGAATCGGTATTCCAGTCGGGGATCACCGAGCATAACATTATCAATGACGATCATACGACGTGTACACATGTATCAGGCCCCCGGAGTCCGATATTCAGACATCGAGGATGAGGCCGGCTTAGAATTCCATCGAGGTGGAGCCTTGACATTTCGTGGCCTGGAATCGACCGGCATAATTGATCGGCCTCTGCGGCTCCCATTCGACGAACGACAATGCGATTCCGTTGCGTCTGATACGGTTACGACCATAACATCTCGGAAGACAGAAACGCGGCCGCAGTTTACTTTGAGAGAGTCAGGTCCCGCAGTTACTCTTAATAAGTCGCCGACAATCCGCTGGACATCAGCTCGCGTGATTTATGAGCCTCAAAAGATTTTTATCGCGGTAAACCGTGACATCAACACCGATCTAGCGACACTCTAGTTTAGCTTTTGTTAAACAGCTAATGTCAACACCAATGTTATGCGGGAAATTAATTTCTGGTCCCACCAAATTAATTTTTGGTCCCATCATTCGATAGGACCCCCAGCTCTGTGACGAGTTTCAAGTCGGTACTCTTACCAGAAGAGTAGTTACAAGGCGAGCACGGTTTAATGAATTATGTTCCATTTCTACTGTTCTACTCAACAAAAAATTACAGAAAAATTCATAAACATTCTACCTATTGGCGCACACGACAGTGAATTATTTCAGAATTTTTGGTTTCGAAGACGATATTTTAAGAAATCCAGAAACATAAAATTGCTGACCAAAATTTTTGAACGATGGGATCACAGAAGCGGGGAAAAATTGAGCATCGATGCGAGCCCATAGGATTTACAGGAATGGGATCTAATCGATCAGATAGCCGGGGCATGCGCTTCGCAGCTTCAGTTTTGCTTAGCCGAACTATGCGACTCAACGAACTTGTAATTGCATGCATATACTTTAATGGCACGTTATAACTCAGCGCTCATGTGATCATGACCTTAACCTTAGGCCGTTAAGGTAACATTCATTAAAGCTGCGTCTGTTGTAACGCAACGTTGGAATGCAGAAATGAACGTTGCTACATCTTCTGGACAGGCATATACTGATCAAGCTACACGGACTATCCTTTAACGTCATCGAAATCAAAGAAGTGATTGAAAAGGATACACAAATGTTTACTGTGAAACTCACGGGAGCGTTCTTTTTGGTATTCATCATGCGTACAGGACTCTCTAACCTAATGCTACCATGCGAAATACCTTGACCATACTTCTTGAATGGATTAAAGAATGTGCTGGAGGTTATATGAAGGGAGTTATTTCTAAATTCTTTGGTCGGATTCAATCAAATTGACAATCATAAATAATTTGTATTTTAGCACAGTTTTTCACTGGGTCCTAATCCTTTGCAGCTATTTTAACCCTCATCCGTCCTTCGTGTCAATTTGACACAGCTTTCCTGAAGTAAGTTACACTGTTCTGTTATTTGTAGGTAAACTCCGAAATTCCGTGACTTATTTTTTTAATGCGAAACATATAACTGCCAAAACCTAGGATGTGAATGTTAACTCATCAATTTTAATAGATAAAACATCGAAAAGTGACTTGTTATTTTATCGATTTTTTTATCACTGTGAAATAAGGGACGGATGAGGGTTAACTTGAAAATTAATCATTTCTTCCGGGCTAGAGTAATTCCATTGTACTGGGTCATTCAGAAAGTTCGTAATCTAACAATGAAATTACATGAAAAAAAAAAATAATGAGTCAAAGTACATTTATTCTTCAGTATATTCTCCCTTAAACTCGACACATTTTTTCCAGCGATTTTCTAATTCATATACCTCATCTCTGAAATGATTTTCCTCGAGACCTCTAAAGTCCTCGTGTATGGCTGCTATAACTTCTTCATTTGACACGATTGACAATTTGTTTAATAAAACCGTGCACGCGCTGGGAAAAAATGTTTTACACGAAATATTATTATTTCTCGATGTAGAATAGGAATATCAAATAAAAAATATGGGTTTCCATTTGAAAAACTGAAGTCGCCCTCCATCTGACCCTTAAAGAACCATTATGGAAGAATGTGCATAGCGCCATTAAATGCGCCCCTTCATATGAAGAATATTTTATATGAAACATTTTTTATATTCCTGCTGGTTTCCGTAATAATTCACTGTCTCGAGATAAATGGACCAACCTGTGTATCTAGATTTTAGCATTTCCGCCCACTGTGCGCTGCAGAGATCCACAACCCAGCCTCCCATCCGGAAGTAACGCACGAAAATGGCTCTAACTCTGTTTACGATATCCTCGAATCTCCACTGAACCGCGATCGAGCAGCATCGGTCGAACGTCGAGCCGCAAAACCGTGAAACTTCTCCCGGAAAGTCGAGTTTCAAATAAAGCTGCACGTTCACCATTGGTTCGAGTGCCACTTTCATAAATCGCAGCGCTCATTCGCCCGAGTGTGATGCCGAAAACTTGGCGGATCTTGTTCAGCTATCCATAATGGCTCAGTGTCGCTCAAAACGTTGTTCGCCGGGTACTTTCCATAAATTCTGTGCTCGACCGATAAATCCCTCGGCTGCAGCTGCCGGTGCAGTTGCATCGCCTAAAAACCGGGATGCAGCGACTGGGGGGGGGGGGGGGGGGAAGGTGTATAGGCGTACGAGGGGTGGTGGGGGGAAAAAAAGTGACACGTACACGGGGGAACGTTCTAGCATACCTATCATTACCGCGGGCCCGTCGTGCAATTCGTTCTGGTTAAACGGACGTGCGCGGGTTCGGTCGAATGGTGGCCACGACAAACAAATGCCACAAGTGCTGCAATTTTATGTCGTTAACGACGCCCCGGCTCGGGACAGGCTCGTGTGTGAACGTACCAATAACACCGGTGTGCGCCACTCTTCCCTGGCACTAAAAATTTTATAGCGTCACGTTCACCGGACGAAACCCGCGGGAGGGGATACAGGCGGTGGCGAAACCCTGTTTAACAAAGTAATGACTACAATTATTCTGCTTTACATCTGGACTCGCGAGGCGAGCCCAGGGTACCACGGGTACCCGCTCGCGAGGAAGACGGCGCAATTTACTGCAGATAATCGTCGATCAACAAGAGTTACAACTCGAACGATCGTCAGCTACCCGCGGCCAGCAACCGAGCATTTCCAACCGCCGCCACCGCTTCACTGTTGGGTGTAGAAGAACGAGCGAGGGAGTGTTTAGTGGCGATGCCGGCGAATATATTAGACTGTGATCGGCGGGGTACGCTTTATTGGGTCCACGGGGAAATGACCGAGACCAGTTTTGCTCGGGGAGTCTCGCGCTTGCTGATTTTCACACGATTTTCGCGCTGGCAGGTACGCGCCGAGCTCTTTATTCGACCAGACGATTTTTCGTTTCGGGATTATTGTTATCAGACTGCAGATTTTATGCGTTTTGCTGCTATTTGTAATAGAACAGAGGAAGGATGCAATGAAATGTTTATTTAGCTCCCGTACCTTGATTGTGCATAAAGAGCCACTAATTATTACTGTTTGGAGGTACGAAGCTCATCTTTAATGGCCTATCTTCAGTATTCATTTAGATTTAACTATACACGGCGTCCCAAAACGTTGTACTTCCTTGAAAATGATTCCTCAAGACCCTTGAAGTAACTTCTTCCTTTCAAATGACCTGGGGAAATTAGCAGATTCCTTTTAAAATCCGTTTTTACCCGTCGGAATTAAACAAGCTTACCAAGGTCTTTATGCAATCAGACAATTTTTCTGGCCCGCAGATTTTATGCGTTTAGGTGCTATTTATAGTAGAACAGGGAATGGATTCGATGAATTCAAGAATGACGTATCATCATCAACATATTGAAATTATTAATGAGAGAAATAAATGTTTACTTAGGTCCCTACTTTGATTGTGCATAAAGATCCATTAATTATTACCTGTTGAAGGTACGAAGCTCATATTTAAGGACCTATATCTTCTGTATTCATTTATTAAGAAATCATTTATTTTAAGAAAATGTACTCCGTGGCTCCATTGAGGAGTTATTCAATCAGACGATGTTTCGTTTCAGATATTAAGTTGCTGTCTCAGGATTATTATTACCAAACTGCATTTAGGTCCTACTTCGGGAATGGATTCAATGAATTCAAGAGATTATTAATGAGCGAAACTTGATAATCTTGCAATCGATGCAGAAAAACGTGATCGTGCACAAGGATCCACTAACTATCACCGTTTGAGCGATGAATTTTAAATAATTACAAATTGGCATGAAAGAATATAATGCATCGAGTGACCCCGCCTCCGGAGACGCGCTATAATCATCCTGTTCTCTGAAATAGCGTTGTGTCTCCTCCTTCATGGCTCATTTCGGATTTCTCTTTACGAAAACCACACGGTATCGTCAAGTATACCGCAAAGAGCACCGATGCGCTACCGGACCGATCGAACAATCATCCGGGGAGAAAATGAATCTCTCCTAGGGCTAATCACGCGTAACCGAGCCACGTATCCGAAATAAAGTGGCACCAACACCCATGAAACTATCCTGCATCTTCCTCTCTCTCGCACTCGATCGACCGATCGATCGAGTTGGCCGAGACATGCCGTGGTCGTGGTCGACGCGTAGCGAAACGATTAGGGTCCGACGATTATTCGCGGTCCTACGGAGGAGTTAACCGGTCGTAGAAGTAATAACGCCGGGCAATCTGGTCCGGCAATCGATGAGTACGTGTTTATGTAAATCGAACGAGCCACGACACGAACCACGCGAGCAACTTTTCCTATGCGGCCGAGCCCCATGCCGGCCAAGGGATAGGAATGCTTTGTTATCTCACGAGGAAGACGACATATCCTAGCTGCACGCAAGCCTCCTTGCTACTGACCCTCCTGATGACGAATCTGGCCATTCCTTGAAAACGTTCTGCCTCGTGTTTTCTGGCGAGCCAGGCCGTTCTATCTCAGAAAACCGATTTTCTGCACGGTAACTCCGCTCAGATTCTTTTAGCGGCTATGCAAATTTACACGGTAACCGAACGACATTTTTTTTAAATGTTCAACTTTATCCCGAAAGTTTACTTCGCAACGTGCACGTCCTATATTGTTAGATACTATGATCATATGCACACAACGCAGAAAGCTAGTTGCTAATGTTTTATTATTTTCTAAAATTCCGCTTAATTGGCCGTGTTAGTTGCTTCTTTGACCCTTTATACTACGAATTATTTTTCAATTTTGTTGCCGACAACTCCCTACTAAAGGGTGTCCCTATATGACCCGACATTTTAAATTGCGTGCCATTTTTTTTTGTGGTTTTATTATTTTCTAAACTTCCTCTTATATAATTGCCTACGTCAGTTGCTTCTTTAACCCTTTATACTACGAATTATTTTTCAATTTTGTTGCCGACAATTCCCTACTAAAGGGTGTCCCTATATGACCCGACATTTTAAATTGCGTGCCATTTTTTTTTGTGGTTTTATTATTTTCTAAACTTCCTCTTATATAATTGCCTACGTCAGTTGCTTCTTTAACCCTTTATACTCCGAATTATTTTTCAATTTTGTTGCCGACAACTCCCTACTAAAGGGTGTCCCTATATGACCTGATATTTTAAATTGCGCGCCCTTTTTTTGTGACGAACATAGAGTACTAATTTCTGACAATTGGCATCAGAAAGTATTGGGGTTTAGTCATGGAGAATTACGCGATCGAGCAACGCATAGAAATTGTGAAAATTCTACAATTATATGTACAATTATACATACAATTATTCGTACAATTATTCGTACAATTATTCATAAAATTATTCGTACAATTATTCGTACAATTATTCGTACAATTATTCGTACAATTATTCATACAATTATTCGTACAATTATTCGTACAATTATTCATAAAATTATTCGTACAATTATTCGTACAATTATTCATACAAGTATTCATCCAATTATTCATACAATTATTCGTACAATTATTCGTAAAATTATTCGTACAATTATTCGTACAATTATTCGTACAATTATTCATACAATTATTCGTTCGAATATTCATACAAGTATTCGTAATAATTTGACGACCCTCTGTAAGAGAAAATGAGAGAGCATTGGGCAGTAAGTACAAGGGATCAACAGTGATTAAAATTAGTTGGTGCACAGGCCGATAATTAATTACTGTGACAAAGCACTCACCAAATCGGCACGCGTAGGAACCACCGGCGTTGGGGAAACCATTCTTCTCCGACCCTGAAACAAACCGAATGCATCGTTAGATCGGAGATAGCGGGTTCATGCAGACGGATAAACGGCGGAATCGAACAAATGCAGATGTACGCACCGCCCACGATGCAACCCTTTCCGTATACTGTCATTAAAGGGACCGCCCTAGATGTCGGAACCGAGGATTCGAATGAAATCAATGGAAAGATTTTAATCAAATCGATCGAGGTTTCGAGCGAGACCCGTGGGATCTACGGTTCATTGTCTAAGTGGCTGACAATGTGAACGCATGCGGATTCTCTAGTATTATGCGGGTCGCTCGGAAGAATGTCGGAATCTTTCGAACGGGTAATACAGGAAACTGGTCAACGGAAAATGTAAGTCCTGAATTCAATATCTATATAAATATTCCACGTATAAATGCAATATTTTTATCGTTGCTGTAAATATGAATAATTTCTTCTTCTCGAATGAACGAACTTGAAACCACCTTTAGATTAATAATAATTCCAGCCATTTCTACGAATCATTAATACAATATGTAAATTCATAGGTACACAAATTAATTCAATACAAATCAATTCTGAAATCTATAAAATTATAAAAGCTACAAAAATTAGTAACAACAAAATTCGACAAGATGAAACTTAAAATCAAATATTCAAATTAAAAATTAATCAAGAAAAATTTCCTAAATTTAAACTGGAGTAATTCTGTAAAAAATGATCGTATGGCAATAAATTTGGTCTCGCTTAAAAGCTAGAAGCATTTTCATAATCCATAGTTCAGTTTATTTCAAAATTTTTTCATGAACCAGCGGATGAGAAACAAACACGTGTTTCTTCTCGAAAATGCTGTACATTCAAAGGTCTGTGAAAACTTTGAAAATTTTTTTCCACGAGTGAACCCACCACAGTTTTAAAGACCGAAGCTTCCTCTTCAGAACGACGCCTTAAAAATTGAATCAGGATTTTTTAAAGTCGTTTTATCGAGCTTTGAACGAGAAGAGAAAAGAGGAAGGATCGTTTAACGATCGAAAAGCGGAAGGAGATAATGAACGTTTGGAGGCAAGCATACCGAGTTAAATAAATGATGATGTGTGAACGCGCAAAAGAACAGGCACGAAGCGGAATGATGCACGTGGCGAGCGGAGGATCGAAATTGGAGGTGGTTTCTCGCGTTCGGCCGGCGTGTTCGACAATCTGGAACGCGCGAGTGGGGGTAGCAATTCCAATCACTCGGGGATGGAACGCATATCGATCGATCGATCGTCGAATACCACGTGCTTCGCGAGTGCAACTGTAGGTGGTAGTCAGGAGCACCACCCACGAAGCACCTACTTAGCATGCACGACCAGCTAGAAGGTAGCTCCTACCCATCTGACAAGGTTAACTAATACAGCTTCCCTGGTCGCGCGTCCTGTCGCAAGCGCGAATACTCTCTTGATTAGAACTACGTTGATAAATCAAGGGAGAACGGGGCCGGCCTGTTGACTATCAAGTAGGAAGCTGAATGAGGGAAACGATCGCGAAAAATATTCCCAGAAGGAATCCCGAGGAACTCGCATATGAATGACTTCGTTACTTTTCAGTGGTACACAGAGTGCTTTACAAGATCGCTATGAAGTTTGTTTGTTTCGAGAGGGAAATGTTTATTTAACAATCTATCCAGTGGCTATGAATTGAGTTGAATTTGTCTTTCGAAAATGAAAGGTTAGTTACTGCAGATTTTATGCATTCGTAACGAAATTGTGCAATTTAAATTATTTTCAATACACTAAAATTAAATTCTACTTTGAAATTAAATTATATAAAAAAATCTTTTTGAAAACTCTACGCTTATGTTAAAACGCACTAAAAAGGAGAAAATTATTTTTTTCCTGGTTCTACATAAAATACCGAATCCAGTTAAATGATTAATAATATTTTTCCCCAAAATTTTAAGCAATTAGTTCAAAATTTCTTCTGTTATAAAATTAGTGTGTCAGAGAGAGAATAGATAGAAAAATTTAATATAAATTTAAATAAAATCGTGACATTAGAGTGTGTGTGAGAGAGAGAGAGAGACTATAAAAATAAAAGCGTGGAGCACCCACGAAGATTACGTCAATATAGTTTAGCGCTCCACGCGCTTTTATTTTTATAGTCACTAAGGCCACGATTTTATTTAAATTTTATTTAATAAATATTTTATATTTGTTAAATACTAATAGACACTAATTTTATAACACAAGAAATTTTGACTTATTGGCTTCAAATTTTGGCGAAAAATATTATTAATCATTTAACTGGATTCGGTATTTCATGGAGAACCAGGAAAAAAATTATTTTCTCCTTTTTAGTTAATTTTAATATAAGCGTGGATTTTAAAAAGTTTTGTTTATATACTTTATGTTCTACTCTTTTATTGTCATCGGAAGCAAGTGTATATACAAAATTTCAGCAAGATTGGACAATGGGGAGAGGTTTAAAATTCGATTACAAGATTTCACGCATACAGCAACACGGCAAGCTAACGTAAGCGTGGTAAAAAGTTCCAATAACTGTTTAAAAATCAATGAAACGGAAGAGAAAACAGCTTTAAAAATACACTGTTGTATCTATGCAAAATAAACGAGGAGAAAGGTCTTGCAGGAATGATGCGGGTCAGAAATAATTTCAAAGCTAGAGAGTTACTTTCTCATGTCACCAGTAATGAAAAATCAATAAATTACTGTAGGAAGTGGATTTAAAAATAATATATGTATTTAAAAACTAAGACTTCACCTCACACACTCTTAAAAGACATGAATTATTATTACGCAAAGTGTTCTATAAAAATGCCCGATGCACCTATATCACACACACACACACATTATTTTATTAAAATTAATTAAAACATGTGTGATTTAATAATACAGTACATTTTATTTAACTCTAGTTTATATAAGCCACACCGACAAACGTCACTTTACATAAACATTCGCAGTGTAATTGTTAATATCGATGCGAAGATTTAAATGCTATTCAACGAACTATGTAACTTTCTAGCATCCTAATATTTTTTCTGACATTTTCACTGACATTTTTTTCAATGCAATTGAAAAATCGAAAACCCGCTGAAGACGGCTGACTACAATTACAAGATAATCTAATCGCGTAAACGCTTCCTAATAGCAGTTCCCGCGACATTAGGCCGGCTAGACTGATGAGGGAAGGTCACTGAAAACAATAGGGATTAAATAATTAATTAAACGAACGAATCCTTCCATATTGATGAGACAAATATTTGTGTAAGTAAGTCTTCGGAGCGATTCTTCGACTGCGACGAGTTACAGCCGTTCGCCTACAATGTATAGCAATACACAGCGGTATCTAGAACGATTAAATCAGTAGAGTCTGTAATGAAGGGGCTCTCGTCGGGGCACGATTTAATTGGTCTCTGAGTAGTACTATGCATTATTCCAGACGACTCGGTATGTCGAGGCACGTCAAAACGTTGGAAACGAGAAAACTTCGCAGCAGGACCACTGCTACCAAGCTTTCCATTGGATCGCGAACGACCGTTTCTTTCTCCAGGTGTTCGGGAGTTATACTGAAACCCCCGTGGTATAGTAAGCGCGCAGCATGAGGTGGCTCGGTGCGCGAGTACAGCACCTATGAAACCGCGCGATTACTCGTTTTCACCATGTTTCAACGTGCTCGGTCGTTGGACGGCCGACGTATTGAGCCATAAATACGGCAATTAACAGTATATGAGAAGTCTATTCCGAACCCTGCAGAATGATACGGCATACTGAAACAATGGTCACTTAGATTCCTCGAAGCATGACTTTTGCAAACGCGGTGTGCTGCGATGTGACTGATGTAACGAGTCGATGTTCCAAGTTTTAATAAGCTAGTCGACGTCCATTAAATCTGTAAAATCTTTGCTATTTTTTCAAGTAAATATATAGAATTTAGTGAATACAATTCTTTCTTGAATGATATTTTGGCACGTTGAAAATAGTGTATCTATTCTTTGTATGTGATTTTGTTAATCATCTTAATTCTTCTCCTGTTTTAAACTGCCCGACCTATTTTTACTATTAATACATAAAATTCGCAGTCTAATTATCATCATGTATTTAATCCTTTAAATGCTGTATACTTTTTGGCAACACTAATAACGATGTGGGGTCTTCAAGGGACCCCATGTTAAAAAATTGTAGAATTGAAAATACAAAAAATAGATATGTTTAATATATGTATTTATTGATATAATTATGGTATAAAAACAGAAAATCAAATTTTATTCTCTTTACAAAAAAAATATTACATCAAGATTATGAACAATAGAATATACTCTTCATTCGTCATGGTCCAAGCATCGTAGTATGTTTATAGCTAAAAACAAAATAACGGTAATGTTGTTAGAATAGACAAAGCATCCACAATACTTGACGATGAAAAAAGAGAAAATACATAAAATATTAAAATTACAGACAATTACTTACAAAAAGTTATTAAGGAAAAAAATACATTGAAGTATAATGTGATAAAATATCATATAATAATTGTAAAAATATAATTATGTAGAATTCAAGGTACTTACAAGTTCATTTAATTTTAACAAAAATATGGTTTCTAACATATTAGAAAAAAAATTCGAATACGCAAATCATTTTGTTTATCATTTAATAATATTGAAATGTATATGCGTATGTGTACATATGTATAGTTACTCGAATTAATATTCGGACGCTCTAAAAAAAACGATAACTTTTTTAATATTCTACCATACGATTTGAAATTTTTTGGGAAGCTGGAGCAATTAGTTTATTACAGTGAAAAACATTTTTTTATTACAATTACAAATTAAATTTAAAGGTACATTCGTCGTCAGGCCTGTACAGGGTCTTTTGTTTTCCTCTGTCCATTCAGATCATAAATTTGAAGTCGTAAAATCATATGGAAGAACAACCCAACAGATGGACAACACATGCGACAGACCTACACGAATCGACGAGCGGACATGCAATTATAAATCATGCCATTGACGACCGAAGACAATAAGAAAAGGAATTTCTTCGACAGTTTCCCACTCCTAAACCTAAAGTCCTTCCGACACACCTGCGACCCATTAACGAACGCTACATTTCCCCACCTAAATCCACCCTGACCATTCACGAAAAAACCTAGGTGACAATCGCAGTACTATTTTGATCGTGGTCCCAGTAACTTCTTCTCGATTTTGGAATATGTGTTATAGTGTTAGTGATTGTACAGAATTTATAGTGTGGTGATTTGTGCTTCACTGTTATTAATACGTATTATACCTACGAAGAGAAGATTCTGAAAAATTTGTAAGTACCTTTTTCATTAATATTTTATAATGTAGGATTAACCCCCTTTGCATTCCGAATTATTTTTCAATTTTCCTGCCAACAACTACCTTCTATTTTAAGTGTTTTATTTGAAATTTACTTCAAAGAACAGTTCCTTGATTGTTACTTATTTTAAACAATTCTGTTTACTAGAATTATGTTAAATATAGCTCTCAAACTTTGTTGTAACTTATATTTGTTTTTAACTAAAAAATAAGACAAATTTTTATTTACATTTTTCTCCCTCTGATGTCGAGTCACATCGACAAAAGAGTGCAAAGGGTTAATAGTTTCATAACAACGAATGAAGAGGTTTTCCTTCATATTTTGCAACTTCAATCTGTTCTATATTCAGTGTATTACTGCATATATTATTTGTTCGTGTATGTATAGCTTATGTGCACTTTGAAAATATAATATAATTTTAAACTGTACAGAGCATTCAGTTATCTTATCTACAACAATTATAATGCCAATAAAGCAATCAATTTATTCCTGATTTGATCAAACCTTTCACAAAGAAGGAAGATTTTATTTAATTCTCGTTACGTGAAATAATGCTACGTCAATACATAAATATGCAAATCTGCTGTCAAGCGATTAATAACGACGATAGTGAGTGTAAATTACCATGCAAAGAGAATTGAAATATCTTACCTTGGTACTCTTCTCGTAGAAAATGGAAACCCCAGTCGAGGCTGAACATTTTATAGTCTTCCTTCGTTCGATGTTTCAGTATCATTAATGCGACTTTATATTACATCGAGGGTCAAATAGTGTCAGAGACTAAAACAGCACTGCCACTAGTTCACTGTGTTTAATGTTTTAACGTTTCAATGTTCAAACTTAGTTCTGCACAGAGATTCGAATCAATTATATACATTTCTGGAAAGGGTACGCTTTAATATTATGTTTATTCATAACTGCGGAGTTTATGCATTTATGATAAAAATGAGTAGGTACAATTTAAAGCAGTAGCTAAAGAATTTGAGTACGTCAATGTACCATATTAGTTTGAAAAATAATTTTTAATAATTATTTTAATAATTTAATTTAAATATGTTCTTTTAAATATGTTTCTGAAGGTACACATTTGAAATAATTTTTTCATTGGATCGAATTGAACAGCTAGAAATTGAAACTCGTTCAAATATGCTTTTAAAGCTACCTTCTTAAATTTTCTCACTGTATCGAATGGAACAGCTACCAATGAAAATATTTTTAAATATCTTCTCGAGGGTACCCTTTTAAACTAGTTCTATCATATTAAATCAAACAATTACCAATTAAAATTTTTCATTGCATCAAATTCAACAGCTAGAAATTAAATATCTTTCAAATATTCTTTTAAAGCTACCTTTTTAAATTTTCTCAGCGTATCGAATTCAACAGCTAGAAATTCAAACTCTTTCAAATATGCTTTTAAAGCTACCTTTTTAAATTTTCTCAGCGTATCGAATTCAGCAGCTAGAAATTAAAACTCTTTCAAATATGCTTTTAAAGCTACCTATTTAAATTTTCACAGCGTATCGAATTCAGCAGCTAGAAATTAAAACTCTTTCAAATATGCTTTCAAAGCTACCTTTTTAAATTTTCTCAAAGTTCCCAATTGAGCAGCTATCAATTAAAATCTCGAGGGTACAAGTTTTTTCATCGTTTCAAGTCGCACAGCTACCGATTAAAATTGTTATAAATACGTTCCGAAAGGTACCTCCTTTAAATAGCTGTCTCATTGAGAATCAATTTGAATAAATCGCTGTAGGTTGACGCTGGCAATAGCTGGATCAAGAGGTTAATAAAAACGAAGAAAGATGAACGCAAGTGTTAGCATTTATACGCGGTAAATCGGCGTCGAGGAGCGACATTTCTCGTTGGACAAGTAACCCGATCGGAGCGATCGAAAGCCAACGGATCGTCCGGAGATCAAGACGGCCTCGCGACTTCTTCATAGCAAGTATTCCTCGAATAGATCAGGATAATCGTCAGCCGCTGTGGAAAGCCGGCCGGGATTCCGGTCGTTCTCGACCTCTGGCGGACCGTGCGCCAAGGAGACCATAGATTACTGTTTTATAACGCCAGGATGGAACTATCTCTATGCTAGGCTACGCTAGGCTAGGTTATGCTAGGCGCGGCCCCAGCCGAGCTGTTTGCCCGGCAAAAAGGCAGACAGAAACGAAAAACCGCCGGCTCTTGCGGATTTCCCTCCTTGTTCCCTTCGGCCACGGTTCTGCTGGCGCGGATCGCAGGTACCATTGGCGGTTTCCTATGGGGCTGCGTTCCTTTATCACGATGGTTTTGCCACTTTGCCGCTAGAAAGGAACGCGCACTTACCCGCGCGGATCATAAAACACGTCGTAACCGTACTATTTTCGCGCCGATCCTGTGCCGATATAGTCTGTGCTTTTGTGTACCGGCCTGTTTGCCTCGCAGACGAGCCGTGTCGTCGTTTCCCCGCATGCAGAACGACTACTGTTTTTCGCGTCAGCAAGCGCTCGCCCGTAATGACCCCTCGTATCCCCGTGGTCGATCTATCGATCCCGATTTTTTATCCGACGGGAAACCGCGCGATTACTCCGCCGTTCAGATTCGATACAAATCGCTGCGTCTACCTATAAACTGCGTTTTATATACGGTTGGCCATCTGGACGGGAACCGATCTTCGGAAAATCGGTTTTCGATCTTTTTAAAAGAAGTATTATTAACACTAAACCTACTTTTCATCTTACTTGCAAGGAAATTGATTCGATAAATTTTCTTATCCAAGCACATATCGTGATAAATATTGTACAAAATCTAAATAAATAGATCCTTGTCATTAATGTGAGCTAAAACATTTTAATCGCTTTTAGTGCTCGGTAGGTTTAGTGTTAAAGCAGTAAAGCTTTACTTCTAACTCTCTTAGCACTCGAGTGGTGACTCTAAGGTAAAAAATTCTGCACCATTATTCGCAATAATGTTTATATGATTAAATATGTTGGTATCTGATCATTTACTAAACATTTAAAATATAGCTCCGAGTACAAAGGGTTAATATTTTTTTTTATAGGTTTAAAGTTGATGATCTATTTATTACGAGTAGATGATTTTTATACAAAATAAGAATCGTCTGCATTAATTGCAAGATATTGGAGCTAAATAAACAATTGTTTCTTTTCCTAATCGTTTTAAAAAGTCTAAAACAATGCATATATTTTTAAATTCTTCAAACATTCCTATTCTATCCAATCTAATTTATTCATTTGTGTCAGAAATGCATAAACTCCACGGTCTAGTTGTGATCAACTGGTTAGTTAAATTGAATTTAAATGAACTGTCCAAGTCACTTCTCTTCAGTCATCATTAATTTAACGATTAATTTCATTTCTTCCCTTAATAAACTTTATGCATGATGAAATGGCGTTCAACTGAATTGTTCAGGTTAAAGTTGTTCAGGTTAAAATTGTTCAAGTTAAAATTGTACAATTTAATTGTTCAGATAATAATTGTTCAAATTGTTCTGGTAATAATTGTTCAAATTGTTCTGGTAATAATTGTTCAAATTGTTCTGGTAAAAATTGTTCAGGATAAAATTGTTCAGTCTACACGTGTGCTGTCTTTATCCATCTATTAAATTCAAAGTTGCAACGCACCTTTACTTGTCAGTGGCATTTTTGAAAGCTTGTTCCGCAAACCCAATTCTCGAAGCAGCACCTTTTTATCAAATTCCACCGACTGCAATTATACTATTCGAGTCACGGTTCGACAGACGCGAATCGATTTACCCTAGAATCCTACGATTCATTGTTCCACGTTCCGCGGAGCAGCCGAGATTCTTTTGCCCGCTTTCGGTATAAGGTGTCCGCCGTCTATTTTGCATTGGGCTCTTTCGAAATTCCGATGGTTTTTCTCGCGTCCCAGAACTGTTACGTTACGCCTCCGTAACTGTACACGTTTCTGAGTCATAGTTTAAAGGATCAAGAGTGATCGACGCGCGGCGATCCAGCGATTTATTTCTTCATGGTCAAGCGATATAGAGAAATGTGGGAACAGTTTGTTTCACGCTTCGAGCAGTTCGGCCGAGAATGCTCCCATCGGCACGACATTTTTGCGAGGAAACGCGGTTCGGGAACGATCTTGCACTTTCTACTTTCTATTTTGCGTACCGTCGTTATTCGATTTGTATCGACCTCCAAAAAATTCTGTGATTCCGAATCGATCGGAACTTGTTTTACTGGGGAAAGAAAACGAGACACTGATGGATTGTTCGCTCGAGGGAAATGAATAATGTTTAGATCAGCGGAATATTAGAATCGTTTTTTAAATATTTCAGTCATTCCTGATTTATTTTGTATACTGCTACAAAATTAGGTAAACTTTTTCACTTTGATAGATTAATTCGAAAATTTAAATTGTCCTTCATTGAATAATATTATTTTAAGTGAACATTCTGCCAAGGAGAGCCTTTTAATTTTAGCAATCACGTTTGAATTGTCAAGTTCAATATTAGTCCACATAAAAAAGTTGTAAAGAACAACTTGTATTATTTTCTTTGTAATTCCGACCAATCACAATTTTATCAAAATTTCTTTTTCACATCGTGTAGTAAATTAATTGTTCTAGCTTTCCAAACGAATCCAAGTCGTATGATCTGATATTAAAAAAGTTATGGTCCTTTTAAAAGTATCCGAATATTCCAGTGGTTCACTGTATCTAAACAAATTATTTTGGAGTACCTGAAATGTTCGTAACACAATGTAACATAGCTTTGAGAAATGTTTCGGGCGACGTTTTTACTCGCGACGTTAGTTTCGGACCGCCCTGTACAGCGCTGAAGGAGGTTCATCAGACGAAGAAGTCATGAATGAAGATGCTCGTGATGGATGGAGGATGCGTGGTTTCCTGGTGGACTAAAAGAAACAGAGAGGCAAGAAGGACGAGCACGTGGCGTGGGAGTAAGGGAATGAAGGAGCACGCGTTGTGGGCGGACCTCGAGGAGTTGGTGGAGGTTCAGGAGGCGGCGTTGGTAGGGGCCACCTCGAGAAAACCAGAACCACGAAGGTGAGCTCTGATTCTAACTTTCTCCCGAACGGTGCACAACAACTTTCTTCCTCTATCGTTGCTGCCGCTCGCAAAGAAATGTCATGAGAATCATACGCCGAAGGTCTAATGCACCTACAACTAGTCGATAAAACTCGCAATCTATCGATCTCACAAGACAATGAGCGACGTTTAATCTTCAGACCGTTCGTATTCTTATGTAACTATAATTTATGATGTTTGGGACCATTCACTCCTTTGTTTGTCAATTTTTTACATATCTATTGTGCCTAATGCAGTTCGCTTGATTAATTTCCCAGAAACTGAGTAATTGAATGGCGATTTTGATACTCTGGGTCGACATAGACCCCGACTGCGAATTTTCTGCATTTACTAAAGATATTACCCCAGAGAAAAAATAACAATTTTATTTCGATCCTGTTTTTTAAAATTCATGCAAACCATTTTTATTTTGTAGCAAAATCCGCGGTCTAGTAACCTTGCAAAATTTTATCTAATAAAATATATTTATAGCTTGTTACTAACAATCTACATCCTTTTCATCGTAGCACACTTTTTTGGAAATATCTTGCACTATTTCAGTGAGTTTTCTCTTTCTAATACAATATTAGATCATCCTGTAAATAAATGAAAGAAAACCAATTTCAAATAGTCGATATTAATTAATTCTCTTTATAAAGATTTGGATTATAATTTTCTTGTACTTTTCACACATAAATTTTGTCACAAACATGATTATAATTAAATTGAAAATCTGACTATTACAGAGAAACAAACGGTACTAAATTTGTTGCTCAGAAAATCGAATAACTGTTCCATTTACTAAAATCAATCGAGCGCACATTCTACCCAAAGTGAATCACTGAAGAGTGAAATGAAGTATTCGGAAAAAGTGAGATTATGTCCGTGGGACCACTAAAGCAGGTTCGAATGATTTTACACCAGTCGACCTAATTTTTTCCAGTTAACAGTAAAACTAACACTGCGTGTGACGAATTAGGTGCTCAGTAATCCTGCGCAATCGTTTGTCCTTGCGCAAAATTCTCCTTTTTGTGACGAAGTTACAAGTTGTTTGCATTCAAAATCAGTATAAACGTGGTCTGAGTTATAAAAATAAACGATATCAAAGAAAAGGCAGATCAAGATTCTGACCTGCTCGGAAGAATTCTTAATTAATTTATAAAGAATGAATATTTACATATTCAAATCGAGAATCACAACTGAGTAGATCCCCTACGTTATTCCAAGTTACGTATAACTTAGTTCATGCTTTTAAATTGCAATATTATTTCATCACTAGACTGCGGATTTATGCACTTATGACATTACACGTGCAGATGCAATTTAAAACAGTTCAGAGATTAATAGAATTGAAAAATGTCAGCTTCCTTATTAGGCACGCAATGATTAGTGAGAAAAAGACACTTTTATTCAGTTCCTGTTTCTTGCAATCGATACAGAATATTCATATTTTACATAAACATCCACAGACTATTTTTTGTTAAGTATGAACACTTGCTTGCATACGTCAAGAGCAACAAGTTCCCTTCAACTTTGGTTTTTAATTTGCTCATCAACTTTGGTTTTTAATTTGCTCATCAACTTTGGTTTTCAAATTGCACATCGACTTTGGTTTTCAAATTGTACATCAACTTTGGTTTTCAACTTGCACATCAACTTTGGTTTTCAACTTGCACATCAACTTTGGTTTTCAACTTGCATATCAACTTTTTTTTTCAAGTCGCACATCAACTTTTGCTTTCAAATTGCACACCAACTTTGGTTTTCTACTTGCACATCAACTTCCAATGCACATTACAATTTGTACAGAAAGGAAATTAATTTTTTCGGAAGTAGTAGTTTAGAAAATTTCAGAAAACATTTCAGAAAATCGTTGATTTTATATAATAGAGAGAGAGTGTAACACAACTTTTTAATCTAAAAATATTTATCAATGTTAAAGTAAGTGCCGATTTCTCGGAGGTCCTTTCACAAGTTCCCTTCAACGTTGTCTTTCAACTTACAGGGAGCATAATAATCTTCATAAAAATTCTAGTTCAACATTTTTATCTTCAACTCCTCTGAAGGACGTCCGGGCTGCTAATTACGTCTCTCAAAGAAGCTGTCTCACCGTCTCTCGCCTCTTCAATAAGACCACCGCGGCTCGTCTAAGAAAATCTGTTGGATGAAGCAACGTAACCGATCCTCTAATCACTTTCTCCGGCTGCCCTTTGAAGACCGGATCTGCATAGAGCCGCGGCTGATTGCTCGTAATTAGCGACGCGTGGCCCTCGCCCACGCTGGGTCATCTTCGTTCTCTTCGAGGTAGATGAAGAGGACGATCCCTCCTAACGAACCATAGTCTAAGGTCGTTCACGAGCCACGCGTAACCTACGGTGTATACCTACGCACCTACGCACCCACACAACTGACGCACGAGAGACGACATGTTCGGGCTCTCCCTCTCTCTGCTGATCAACGTGACGATTCACTCTGCCCATCCTCGGCAATGTTTCTTGTCTCGTTGCTGCGACCACGATGGACTTTCTTGCCCGACAAATTTCAGTTATTGTTGTTGATGCGACACAATTAACAGGCCATGTCGGCGTTAAATTTTCGCAAATTGCCGAGGGCATCTCCCGCGAAACGACGTCGCATAAATTTGCCAGCAGGACTTTTATCTGCGTGGAAGGAGTTGCCAGGTAATTTTGATACGCCTGCATGTTTTTAGTACGGAACGTACAGTATTTATGCAGCTGTGACGTATTTATGGTTTTCGTGTATAAGTAAAGTAGAATGTTAGCGATGTTTAACCTTTTCCACACTCGAAGTTATTTTAACGTGAAAATTAAACATTTCTTCCGACATATTTCCATTCCCTATGATTTTTTAAATTGTATGGATATGTGTGAAATTAGAGTAATACCTCATACAATACCTAAATGTTTAGCAATTGATTAGATACCGACATATTTAATAACGTGAACAATATATTTAATAATGTACAACAATTTTTTAGTAGTACCTCAGAGTCATCATCCTAGTGCTAAGGGTTAATAATTTTTCTCATTTATGTTTGCAATAAGAACTCTTTTAATTCACGAAATGAATACAAACTGGCAGAATATCTTTTAATATATTAGAGAAAGAGAGAGAGTACGATCTTTCGTAGTAATTCTTATATTAGTTCAAAATTGAAGTTTCAAGGAAGAATCTACTAGCATCTTTAATTTACTTTTGCTATAAAAATTCTATTATCGATGAAGTGCATGGACACTCGTAGACTACGCACTCTTTTTTCTTTTATCTATTAATACGTTCAACAATTGATGTTTTTACAGGGACCATAACTGTTATAACCAAAAAGAAAAAAGGTTATAGAATAACAAGTATTTCATCGACTACATTATCTTAAATTTAATTAATAATCAATTTTATATTAATGATTATTATCGTAGAAAATTTTAGAACAACTGTTATTTTTGGTCCCTGTTTTTTAAGGAAGTATGCCACTGATATATAAAAAATAGTAATATTTTAAAATGTGATATTATAGGGATTTCAGGAGGAATGCTACAAGCAATATCATTTACCTTGAGACTTGTTACGTCAGACCTGTATTTTATTATTGTATTAGATTCTCTATTTGAATTAGATTCCCTATTTGAATTAGATTCCCTATTTGAATTAGATTCTCTATCCATTTTAAACAACGTGTATATAAAATATGATGTTTAGAACCGTCTGAGCATAAATAAATTCAAAATTATTTTCAATTGAACAAAAATGAATGTTTCAAAAATCGATAGGTTTTTTAAAAAATAGTACTTCCACATGCTCGTACAAGGATCATAATGAAGTAAGAAAAGTGTTCGTCCATGTTCTCAAACATTTCCAATAGCATTGAAACTGATCAAGCCTTAAATTTAAAAAATCCGTAATTCTTGACTCAGGAGTTTACAACTCATTACCAACCAGTCGGAAGACGTCCTCTAAAAAACCAATTTCCTGTACCAATTTTTTCTCGCTCCGGATGCCTAAATACTCCGTCACTCAATCCTCTAATAAAAGCAAGCTATGCAATTACTTGAAGCGACTCGGAGAGGTTCTAGCGCAATAATGAAAGTGTAATGGAAACATTTGGTCCGGTAAAAATGGCAGCGACGCCAATCACAACGCTTCTTCGATTCCCGTTTAATTATATCGTCCATCAACTAGCTCACACCTAAAACGACTACGGCGACGCCAATGCAACGCCTGAGAATGGAATCGGAATGATCTGGTCTGGGGTAAAACATGAAACGGATTACCGTACACCGAGTACGACACAATAATGAAGCACTTTCGGATCGGAAACGGCGTTTATCTAGGATCAGTTTATAAACCGCCAAACGGCCGCTCGTTGCTCAGGGGATAACAGTATTAATCACGGGGCCTGAATGGTCCCCATCGGCTTTGCTTTTATTTACGATTACGCGATACCGTCGTTTACCCCCGTAATTAATCCGCGGTGCCGGCTTCGAAAAGATTATTTGCGAACGACGGCACACCGCCGCGCGATTATCCGAGGAAATCGAGCTACGTGTTTTACATTTTAATGCGCGCCGATCGGTGAAATTACGCGCGAAGCTGAGATGGATTATCGGGAATGCTCGAAATACGAGGCGACGGCATGATCGATTGCGTGGCACATCGATTGGGATCGATTTCAGAATCTATCCCTTTGTTGCTGCTTCCGACTCGCGGAAATCAATTATCTATATTTATAATGTGCAAATTAATTTTGAATATTTTATACAATGTGTTCAAAAAGGCGTAAGATTTTTATCCTCTGTATAATAAATTAATTCTGATAATTCTATTTTCTGTAAAATTAATATTCATTATAGTTCAATTCCTTAAATAATATAAAAATTTTCCTTCAGTTTTAAACTTCATAATAGAACCCCTATTATTGAAAACAAGGAACAATTTAGTAAAATGGTAATGATTTTTATCTGCTATACACTATAGTAGCACTTCTAATGAAGGGAACAAATGGTTTCTCGATATGTCATTTTTTATAAATTAATTCTTAATATTTTGTAATCTCTTTATAAATTAACTTTCAGATTTTTCTCTTTATTGATGCTGTTTAAATTGCAATGTAGAGAGAATGTAATTTTTGTGAATATCAAAACTGATTCTATTTTCAAATATAGTGCACAAGTAAATACGTAAGTGCATAAATAATCGAACATAGGTAATCTCAGAATTGAGTAGGTGATACACAAAAAGTGGAAACTTGTGACTTGTGACAATTGTAACATTATTTTGGGGACATTAAAATTATTAAGAGAAGAAATATATATTTTTATGTAGCTCTTGTTTCTTGTAACAATTTTTACATTATTTCGAGCACATTAAAATTATTAAGAGAAGAAATTTATATTTTAATGTTGTTCCTGTTTCTTGTAAGAATTGTTACATTATCTTGGACAGATTCAAATTATTAAGACAAGAAATATATTTTTATCTAGCTCGTATGTCTTGTAACAAATGCATAAAGATCCACGGTCTACGTTTCGTGCGAAAGAGGCAGAAGAATATTTCGAAGCGTTTGCTCAGCGAGGGTAGATTTCCCCTTTGATGAGAAAGATAGTCCATTATCGGGTGAAATTATCTCTTGTCGACGGCGTCCGTTAAACGCATGGGCAAATGTCGCCCGTAAATCGGCGTTAGTACCTAGTAACATTACTCCAGATGCAGTGCTTTCTCTCGGAACGCGAGTGTCGCGCATTACAGTCACCATGATGAATGTAATGACAATAAATTATTCCGGATATCGGCAGTAAAGCCGCTTTATCGCGCGGCCATACGTAACCGTGGCTTCCATTAAGAAAGAAATCGGTTTCGCCGGCCGGTGTATCGTTCCGCTTGAAGCTTTTATTCAGACAAATTGCTCCTACGTCTCCGAGCCTTTTCACCGACGTCATTTTTCCCGTTCTTGTCCTCTAACCGATCCCTTTTTCTTCGCACCACATTCCGTGGACCTTTTGGCACTTCTAATTGCACTGCCAATTTAACTGACTTCGATCTGCCAAAGTTCAACATGATAGAACGTTTAGTATGGTCATGTGAGATTTTTAACTTCTGTAGAATACATTTCTCCAACCAAACCCACCAACATTATCATCCCCTCAATCTAAATCTGAGTGTCACCAACAAAATACTCGAACAGTCACCATGATCTTCTATCAACATCAACATCAACATCAACATCAACATCAACATCAACATCAAGTTCCTAAAAATCAATCTCTGAAAGCCTAATTTCCAGTCCCAAGAATTCTCCAAGAAAATCCACCAACGTTATCATCGTCCTAATCTCAATCATCTCAGTGTAACCAACAAAATACTCAGACAGTCTATCAACTTCAACATCAACATCAAGTTCCTAAAAATCAGTCTCTAAAAGCCTGATTTCCACTCCCAAGAATTCTTCAAGAAGATCCACCAACATTATTATCGTCTCAATCTAAATCATCTGAGTGTAACCAACAAAATACTCAGTTGATCTTCCATCAACATCAACATCAACATCAAGTTCCTAAAAATCACTCTCTAAAAGCCTCATTTCCACTCCCAATAAATTCTCCAAGAGGATCCACCAACATTATCATCGTCTTAGTGGAAACCATCTGAACGTAACCAACAAAATACTCAGTCACCATGATCTTCTATCAATATCAATATCAAAATCAACATCAACATCAAGTTCCTAAAAATCAGTCTCTAAAAGCTTAATTTCCACTCCCAAGAATTCTCCAAGAAAATCAACCAACGTTATCATCGTCCCAATCTAAATCATGTGAGTGTAACCAACAAAATACTCATACAGTCACCATGATCTTCCATCAATATCAACATCAACATCAAGTTCCTAAAAATCACTCTCCAGGGGATCCACCAACATTATCATCGTCTTAATGTAGATCATCTGAGTGTAACCAACAAAATATTCGGTCTGCACGATCTTCCATCAACTTCAACATCAACTTCAACATCAACTTCAACATCAACTCCAACATCAACTCCAAGTCCCCAGAAATCAGTCTCTAAAAGCCTAATTTCCACTCCCAAGAATTCTCCAAGAACATCCACCAACGTTATCATCGTCTCAATCTAAATTATCTGAGTGTAACCAACAAAATACAATGACAGTCACCATGATCTTCCCTCAATATCAACATCAAGTTCCTAAAAATCAGCCTCTACAACCCTAATTTCCACTCCGAAGAATTCTCCAAGAAAATCCAACAACGTTATCATCGTCTCAATCTAAATCATTTGATTGGAACCACCGACTGAATACTCGGACAGTCGGCATGATCTTCAAAGCAACAACACCAACACCAACATCAATATCAACATCAACAACAGTAGTCGGCATCAGCGTGGCCTGCATCGTCGTACCGTTGTCCAGATCAAATCGATGCGTCGTTACACGTTGTCACGAGGCTGCACTGGTCGGCGGTGCATGCGTCTGCACCAGATGCACTCGCTGCACTCGCTGCACTTGTGTCGCGCACACGTAGACTGGCGTTGCACTGGTGTGCGCGGCGAACGTTCACCGGCGCGCCGGATCCGAACTGTGTCAAGGCTTCGCGAACACCGGAAGTCGCGAATTCCACCCCCGCGTTGCACCGAACACTTTCTCTCACCCCTTTCGACGGGGATACTGCACTCGGAACGATTTTTTTCGACGACGTATTCCCGGCGAGACGACGAGTCGACGTCGAGACTCGCGGCCGGAGTCGAACGCGAGCCAGAGCTGAGTTCTAGGTACAACTGGTAGGGGTCTGTGCGGGGTCTTGGGAAGAGCTGGAAGGGAATAAGGTCGAAGGTCAGGGCTATGCCGTACGACCTGTGACCCCTGACCCTCTCGATCCCTCCGACCCGGCCCGATCCTCTCCCCTTCCCTCCTCGCATTCTTACTCTCTCTTCTTCTTACGCTTCTTCTTCTTCTTCTGCGTTCACATCTTTCCCTCACCGCACTCCTCCCCCCTCTCTCTCTCTCTGTTTAAACACCGCAACAGGCGTCGTTCTAGCCAGAGACCTTTTTATTTCTGCTCCCTGCGGTTTCGGTTTTGGTTCTGACGTGCTTGGGAAGTTCTGCTCGTGAACGTTTCGTGGTATTCGTGAAAAATTCTGCCTTTAAGATAATTTGCATGCTAATCTATAATTTTGTTTACTGTAGTGTGCGTGTGTGTGTGTGTGTGTGTGATCTCTTTTCGTGGAAAAAATAGTCCGCTATTTTGATATGTTTATCTAGAATTGACGGGATTAAGAGATTTTAATGTATCCCCTTTTAATTTTTTCTGTGGTTTCTATTGCATTGAAAATAATATATGTGCCCATAATTATGCAAGCGATCTGTATCAAAATTTTGAAACAATAAGTTTATCAGTTATTGCACATCATATTATACTATTTTAAACTAAATTAATTCAATGTAGTTTTTTACTTTATTATTTAATCAATTTCTTTTTTATTTTTAATCTGTTAATACGGTTAAAGATTGAGTGTTTAAGGAAGTATACCACTCACATATAAAGAATTGTAATGTTTTAAAATTTGCTATTATAAGATTATTATTTTAAAATATTGATTCCATAAGGACAACAATTTTTATTTTCATTTTTCTTATTCACACATCATATTATTTTGAAATAAATTAATTCAATGTAATTTTTACAGTATTATAGAAAATGATTTGTTAGATAGTGCTTGTTATTGCAACATTATATGTACGTAATTCATTTAGTGTTAATATCATTTTCCTTTAAATATCTCGTAACAAGAAATATACGAGACTTACAATTAAACCACTTTCATAATTATGTAATGAACACTTTCATTAATTTTCTAATAACAAGACAGTCTATTTTAAATTTGTTCCCATTCTGTTATACATTTGAAATGTTTAGTTAGGATTACAATTGGTGAAGTGAAGAGGTTATAATGTATTCCCTTTTATAAATACACGTTTAATTTTTAAACAAAATTTATCTTTTTTCCGGGCTCTCTGTGGTTTTGATTAGACGAAGTTTTCTTGAAAATCACGTATACAGAATATTTCATAAATAACAGTCTTACGTTTTTAATCATATGGCATCCGATTCTAGTTCTCTTTCCTCATCGCACTCCTCTCTCTCTCTCTCTCTCTGTTTAACGCCGCAACAGGCGTCATTCTAGCCGAGACCTTTTTATTTCTTCTTCTTGTGGTTTCGGTTTTGGTTCTGATGTGCTTGGAGAGTCTTGAGTGCATGGTGGATATGGTGTTCCATGGTATACTTGTCAGTGACTTTCTCTCTCTCTCCGTGTCGTTTGAAATGGAGAATTGTTGAGGGGGGACGAGATTCTAGTGCTTTTATAATACGATCAAGAAACTTGTATTTTATTTGCAAACAGTTCTGAGTTTAGGTTTCCTTGTGTTCATGGTCTTCTACAATTGTTCCTCTATATCGTTCGACGTTTTGCTATGTAGATTTTATTGCAGTGACTCATCATGTTAGGAAACGAGGATTATCTAATCAGAAGAAAGAGCCAAATTTCTTTCTTGTCTTATCAGTTTGAATAAACCGAAACCGTATTTTTAAAGTTTTTTAATCTACTGCTTCAAATGGTACGTACTCATTCTTGTCATAAATGCACGAATCCCCTACTCCACTAATTACATTAAATACAAAGACTTTTAACAACCACTTATATCTTAAATCTAAAGCCATGAACGCCTCTACCATACATAGCTGCAACATAATACACAGTGCAAAACAGATTTCTTTTCATCCAGCAACAAAAAGACCCATACTGATAACTAGACTGCGGAACTTTATGCGAAATAAAGATTGTCTTCGTCAATTACAAGATGCAGGAGCCGTATCAAAATCTCTTTGTATCTTCAACAATTTCAATAACTTGATAACTACATATGGGCCTTATTAAATCGTCTTAATGTTTGTTCTGTTTTCATTTACATCCACTCATTTTCGTAACAAATGCATAAAATTCGCAGCCTCTACTGATAACGTAGATGTCGCCTAAAAAAAGTGAGTCGCTTCATATGAAGATCTTTATCAAGCACGAGTCCACTCTAAACTTTTATAAAAACCTAAATAAAATCCACGTGCCACAACACCTCGATTATATCTGCAACGTCATGCACGGTGCAAAACAAATTTTTTCTGATTTTGCGACAAAAAGGCCAATACTGATAACGTGAATATTACTTTAAAAACGCACGTCGCTTCATCATTTACGACAAACTTCGAGCAGGAGGAAGTACGGAGCAAGAAGAAGAGAGTAAAAACTTCACCGAGAATAGTGTTCCACGTACGCGAGGATCGCGGTTGAGAAATGCGGTATTTTTGCAGCGATCAGAGCGGGATCAGGGCCGTGTCGCGGCGGCGACGTCGGGCACGGCTCTCTGTGTCCGTTCGTTTGAGAGCGTTTCAGTGTCCGGCCGCGTACGTGAAAGTGAGCCACTTAATATGGATGTGTGCGGAAGACCCGCATCGGACCTCTGAACCATGACTCCTGCATCGGGACCATCAGCGGCGGGTCGACCGGCTGACTGGAACGCTTGAAAAATTTCACGTTACGCGACTGAACGCGGCCAATTATCGTTCACGAGCATCGTTTTCCTCCCGGTTCGCCTAACTCCCGAGAATCTCGCGGAATCACCGGAGGATGAGTCAATCCAATTTCCTCCACAACGCGATCTCTGTAGATCACTTTCCTCGTTTTCCGTGTTTTCCACGGCTCGTCGATAACGATCGTCGCTTTGGGGCATGTTTATGCTCGATCAACTATCGAGAACGTTAACACGCCGATTGATACGTAGGAATTGATATACTGAATCCTAAAAAGACCGTTAACAACGTCGACTGTTAAACATTAATTATAATTTTTATTGATTTATTCGTATTTTATTAGGATTTTTTCGTAGCAATGACAGTAGCAATCACTGTGAGCAATATTAGCTTCCTAATTTCGATCTTTTTAATTTTCAGAGTGATAGATATCTATTCTCAAATAACACAAATTTTATTAGAATTCTTAAGACAATTTTAACTTTCCAATTTCGATTTCGTTAATTGTCAGACATATACGAATAAAATAAATTTTGTTAGAATTGTTTGGATACAACAAAATTAAAGTAACAATCACTATGACCAACTTTGACCACACACATTCCAATTTCGATTTCATTAATTTTTAGAGTGACATATTCGAACAATAAATTTTATTAGGATTTTTAGGATGTCAAAGGGTTATAATAACAATCAGTATGATCAATTTTAACTTTCCAATTTCGATTTCATTCATTGTCAGACATATACGATTAAAATAAAGTTTATTAGGATTTTTTGGACACAACAAAATTAAAGTAGCAATCACTTTGACCAACTTTCACCACTTTCCAATTCGATTTAATTCATTGTCAGACACATATACGAATGAAATAAAGTTTATTAGGATCTTTTGGATGCAACAAAATTAAAGTAGCAATCACTGTGACGAATTTGTATTTTCCAATTTCGATTTCATTAATTTTCGGACATATAATAATAAAATACATTTGATTAGGATTTTTCGGTATAGCAAAATTAAAGTATCAATCGCTTTGACCAATTTTAATTTTCCAATCAAGATTTCATTAATTATCTAGGATTTTTGGAATGCAAAAGGATAGAAGTGATGTATCTGATGAAATAATATACGTTCATGTAATCGACATGACAGTCAACATCTTAATATTGTATACTAATAATAATCGGAATAATAAAATAAGAATAATGTATTTCTTAGTAGTAACTTAACAGAAGATGTAGAGAACGTACATTCTGTTCAAGTAATATACAAATATTACTTTCTCTTGGCTGCTGTAGCGTTTTCATTATTGATTCATAACCATATTAACGACGAACATGCAGAAATTAATACGAGAACGAAACTGTAGTATTAATACTACTCCACCATAAACACGCCAAAGAAAGATATTCTCATGCAAATTTATCGTTGCACTGGTGGACGCTCGCATGGCTTCTACTGCTGTTTTAGCATAAAGAAGTTAACGATTCATTTCATTACTGCAGAAAATTGCATATACAAACATAAATTCGAATTTATTTGAATTGAATTATTATTTGAACTTCGAAAAATATTATTTAAAACTATACGTAGCATGATATGTGCAAAATTTATAAATTTTAATGATAATATTCTCTTCATATTTCATGATAGAATATGTTAAAGAATGTTATAATTGTGCTGGTTATTCTAGAAATAAATACTAGTAGAAAACACACTAATAATAGTCATTGATTTTATTTAAATTAATTGTTGAAGCAATGGCTGGAATTACAAATGATGATCGATCAACGAATGACAAATGTTCAAACAGACGCTCCTTCGTGCACACTCATTTCTTTACTCTCTACACTCTAAGTAAAAAAAACTAAGTAAAAAAAAACTAAATTTTTGTTACACCATTTGAAAAATTAGTTTCGAAACATTCGCGAAGCACTCCTGCTATTAAATACGCAATGTGTCTGAGCATGGTCAACCGTATCTCCTTAGATATGCTTATCGGAATATTCGAAGTCGATTTTCTAACCGAAGGAGCTCTGTACGATAAAAATTTGTTCTATATTTGAGACTTGTTTTTTAACGTAGAATCGTGCTGTTTCTCTTTGTAGGTTCTCCCCCAACATCCGAGGCCGGATTTCGCCTAAGTTTTTGAACAAAGGTCATAGCAGTTCACGCAGCGTGCTGGGAATTCGCGACGTGACCAGCTCGCGACCCTCATCGACCCGACTTTGCGAATCTCTCGACGCAGAAGTGCAGATTCCTCGTGCAGATTAAGCTCTGAATAAACCTTAATCGTGCTTCGCTGTCTTAATACCCAGTGGACGACTCTGCAACTGCATTTTCTCATTGAGAAACAATGAAGTGAATCTAGCTTGATTTGAGACTCTGTGAAACTCTGTTTAACTCAATCTTCTTACACGTTTACGTAGTTTATTATTAATTTAGAAATATATGTTTTTAGTATTGGATTTTTGAAATTCTATTTTATAAGTTTAACACTAAACCTACCACGAGGGGTCAAATGACTCATTTCAGATTTTTTATTTGACAATTATTGAAATCGTAAAGGTGTTTTCATGGGAATTTATTGAATATATTTTTTATAAGTTATTTCTACTTATAATACTATACATATCAGTCACTTTAGATGGTCGGTAGGTTTAGTATTAAACAGATGTACATCTTGCATTCCTTTAACAGAATGACAATAAAACGGTAACTAGGTTGTAAATCTGTATGCAAACTCTTACTAATTAATGCAAGAGCCTGTCATTATAGTGCAAGCATGGAAGCTATAAAATTTATTTTTAGATCGTCCAATCGTTTTTCAGTAGGAAAACGAATTATTTGTCACGTAGTAAATGAGTGTGCACTATTTACAGCTACGAAATGGTAATGTATCGCAAGTACAATAATGAGAACAGCGATCGTAGATAATTAACGGCGTATCCGTTCTAATAAGTAAATATAAGCCACATAAATTAGGTGTTATTATTAGACTACGGATCTTTATGCATTTATGACAAATATATTAGTAGGTATAATCTAAAACAGTGAAAGGATTAGAAGAACTTCAAAATACCATTGTATTGTATTCAATCTATTAGCCTTTAGCAAAAATTGCTGTAGGATTTTTCAAAATAATGTTTACATTGTTAAATATGTTCGTATCGAATCATCATTACTAAACATTTAAGTATTGTATGAGGTATTATTTTAATCTCATATCTGTCGAAAGAAAAAAATCAAATACAATGGAATTTTATTATAGGTCGCAACAACATGTTTAATTTTCGAGTTAAAATTACGCCGAGTTCAAAAATGTTCTATTTCACTGTAGCTTGTCATAATTTATGTAGACATTTTTTATTATGCATGAAGATCCTCAGTCTAGTTATAATGATATATCACAGGCCTCGGAATTAATGACTTGTGACGGCCGTTTTTCGAAGGCTACGCCACCCTTGACCCGGCCGTACTGCTCGAAGCACATCGTACCATAGGAGCTATTCGTGGCGCATTAGGGTGACACTCGTATCAATACATTCCCCATTACCCATGAGGTATACTATTGTTAATATGTAGGTTCTTTTTGTGTGTGTCAATGGTATCTCTTACGTCTATTCCACTATGTCGCACGATAATTTCGGACAACACATGTGTAGAAAATAAATTCGGAAGATAAAGTCGCGATCTAGCTCCCTGGGGATCTCCACGATCACTGTTCCTTCCCTACCCCTTCCCCGCGAGAGGCCATTATCCGTCATTACATGCTGTTCTTTTCTACGTTCGACATTCTTTGTACTTTCGGCGTGGTCGGCGTGGCCGATGCAGTCATAAAAAAATAGTAAACTTTACTGTTTTGTCTAAAGGGGTCCCCACTGAGTCTCAAATTCGATGACATTCATCTTCCCATCTCTCACCGTCTCCTCACGAACCTAATTCCAACCAACTCCATATCCAGAAATAATGAGCAGAATATATGCAATAAACAATTGATTCATGATACGAGTTTCTCAAGTTTATTAACTTTGTTCTAGTTCCAATATTTCGGTTGGAGACGTAAATGTGTGGAGCTAGTCGTCCCCATTCTACTCGGATCTCATCTGCAGCGTATTCGTATCCTACGTCATCGCATTCCTGCCTGCGATCTTCTCATCTCACCACGCTACATAAACATGTTTTATGTTGTTCTATATTACATACATTGTTTTATATTAAACAACATTGTAATTTTTTTGTGAAAAATAAAGAATATCACTTACAAGAGAAAATGTGTTCTTTTTCGTCACCCTGTACCTGAATAGTCGATATAGTAGAATTAGATTAATCTTCAGAAAGT
Source organism: Lasioglossum malachurum (assembly GCA_028455605.1). Taxonomy (NCBI): domain Eukaryota; kingdom Metazoa; phylum Arthropoda; class Insecta; order Hymenoptera; family Halictidae; genus Lasioglossum; species Lasioglossum malachurum. The sequence goes on from CM052319.1 coordinate 18,810,012, forward strand.
TTGGAACACCTCGTTTGCTATCATATTCTCCTAATACGAAGTTCGATATTACCGGGATTTTCGAAAAATTTTCGAGCGTCTGGCTTGACGTTGACTTGTACTACTGAAATTCGTGCCACCTCCTTT
>CM052319.1:18820241-18929962 GCA_028455605.1 Lasioglossum malachurum
TATATTGAAAATTTTATAGATCTGTGCGCGCAAATTACGCTTCGTGAAGGAAAAAATAGGACCTTTGAGGGCGATAGCGCCCTAGATCGATTTTTTATCTAGCGTTTTTGACTATTGAAAAAAACCGTGTTTGTATTATCCGGAAATGAGAAGGCGAATCCCGTACCCTTGCAATCCTGGAAAAAGGAGTCACCCCTTAAGCATTCAAATAGAAGTAGCCATACGCAAAATATAAATTTTCTCTTCTCTTCCACGACATTTTTCGGGATAAAGACGTGCTAATCACTGTAACTGTAACAGAAATGATACGGCAAGGGGTTAAGGAAAGACATAACATTCAGTTTAGTTTCTATTCCTTGCAGAGAATTTGTATTTTGCATGAAGATCCGCAGTCAAGTAATATGCAATACCATATACACCCGTCCGGTATCAGGGCAGGCTAAATACTATCGAGCACGCAGGTATCCGTTGTCTCGGTCTCCATTAGTCGTGCGTTATGCGCTGGCATGCCCTAGAAGGCGGCTGGTTTCTGTCGATCGGCGAATAACGAAGTGCGTTGATGCCGCTCGCGGCTGCTCATTGTGGGAGCGGCTGAGTTACGGTCAGTCGCGGTATCTTTTTACGCGAACACCCCGGCTTGTTAACGATAGAAATCCGATCGGTACAATACCATTATTTAGCCGCTATATACGCGCGGCCATTAGCGGCGGACCGAGACCGGCTCTCGTTCGACGGCTAATGATTTCATTTCGACCTCTCGCGAGCGGCGGAATCGCCGCCTCGACGCACAGCCAAAGACGACGACGTTTCATCCATTTCAATCGGCGACTCCGTGCACGGCATCGTTAAATCATCGGCGTATCCGTCGTCATCGTCATCGCCCGCGAGTATCGTTAGACAAGGTGAACCCGTACCACGCCGTTACGAAACAACGCGACAAATTGGACTGGCTATTAGATGTGGGTCGACGCTTGGGAGACTATTTCTGGTGACGGCAGGCAGCAAGTTGAATTGGATTTTTGAGTTATAGGGAGCGGGCTGAATTGCTAACTCACCGTGCCTAAAGCGAGTGCTACCCGGTTCTACGTGGACTCAGTTGTGTGTCGCTTACCTGAAACAAACGGAAACGCAACAGTGTTAGAAGTTGTACGGCTTTTTCTTGCGCGTGGGTCTGTCTCAAATATAGAGATTTTATAAATTTACGAATTTGTATATGGACATATTATTGTATTTCCAGCTTATTCGGGTTATTAAACGAAGAAATTTCTATTTGGCTATTCCTGATTCATTGTTGCAACACATTTTTATTCTGCATGAAGATTCACAGTTCAGGTTTAATTTTATCGTATCGTCTTCATTTATGAAAAAATAAGATATACTGGAAAAAACAGAAAAAGAAGAGTTATTCCATAAAGAATCCTTTAGTCAATTAAGTGGAGGTGCATCTCCTTTCGTTTAGCTTTCAGAAAAATGATAAATGGATAATTTCTATTTGGCTCTCTCCTATTCCTGATTCATTGTAGCAACAAATTTTCATTCTGCATGAAGATTTACAGTCTGGGTTTAATTTTATTGTATCGTCTTCATTTTATTTTTATTAAATATACTGGAGAAAACAGAAAAAAAGAGCTATTCCATAAAGAGTCCTTTAGCCAACCAAGTGCAGGGGTGTATCTCTTTTCATCTAGCTTTCAGAAAAATGATAAATGGAAAATCAAGTTTGCGTAAAGACCCACAGTCCACTGCTTGATGACTATTTTACGGAGAGGAGTAATTTCTCTCGTTATTTCGCAAGTCTTAATTACCGAATGGTAATTTGTCGAGAGTGAAATATTTCAGGCAAAGTTCTGCAAATGAAGAATCCATGCAAATCAGGAACAATTCACTTCAACGAAATTTTAATTGAATAATTCTCGAGAAAGAATTATAAAGAATGAAACTGCCTGTTAAAAATATCACACCAAATATTACTGCGATTGTGGACTGAATCGACAAGATAACGAGTCTCTTGTTCCCGTAGATATACAAGACTGAGCTCGCGTGTGGTCATTACAGCGCCAACAAATAATACAATCATTTAACTATCGAAGGCTCGGTACACGTTCTTCCTTGAAACCGCTATATACGACTCGGACGGACGATCTGGTTTTCCAAGGAAACAATTTTTACTGTTCGAGAAAAACCTTGCAAAGGGTTAATTCGAGGAAACGGAACAACTGGTTCGCAGCAGTTAGCGTGGAGCCGCGACTGTGAATGGCACCGCGGGTTCTAATAAAGCCACCAGAGAAGGAGCATCGCCAGGAGCGGGAACGATTTAATCCGTGGCATCTCGTTTATCGTTCGACTATGAAAGTTGACCCGGAGGGCCGGAAACGAACGCTTACAGACTCGCCGTTGCCCGGATAAGACCGGGCTGCGTTTCTGACCTTTAATTAGTTACCGCGGGGCTGCTGGCGAAATGAACGGCTTCCTGGCCTGCTAAATAAATAAAAGAAGCGCTGCCCCGCTAGATGCAGGCGGCCGGGTTGACTGAAACAGTTGAATCTCGCGGGGATAAAAAGAGAGAGAGAGAGCGAGAGAGAGAGATAGAGCAAGGGGAAAGAGGAAGGGCGTAATCGAGGCTCGAGCCGCTGATTATATGCGAATGCTACGCTCGGCGGCTCAAGCAGATCGCGAAAGAAACTCGCGTGGAAATTCAAACGCGGCCGTGATCCTGGCTCCTTCCTTCCTTTCCCGGTAATTAATTGGCACTAGGCGGCTACGGCCGCGCTCGTCCGAATTTTAAACTTCAGCCGGCTCGCGAGACCGTCTCGATTGGATCTAATGAATCCTTGATTCCGGCCACACCACGCCGGACGTTCCACATTGTAGAAATTATATTTTTGTTCGTTACCGTAATTCGTTTCACGAGGATAGGACAGCCACGGTTCGTTAATGCTATCCTGCGCCGGTGTGCTGTATGATTCGAGATTATTGCACCAGTTAAGCTATTAAAATTGCAACCGCGCCTCGGAATGTTAGCTGATAACGTCGTCACGTGTTGCAACACTTGGCGAGTTTTTCGTTTTCTAGCGAGCTTCCGTAGAGGCTCGTTTCGAGTTGCATAAATCAAGCTTTCGTAGTGTTCACGTTAGGTAGGCGAGGAAAGATCGTGCGGATTTAATCTCGTCGAACTTTTGTTGTAAATGGAATTAATACGTTTTGCTACTTACTTTTGCTGGCGGCAGATTTCGCTGAACGTAGCGTAGGTGTCGCGCCGCGGTGAGGTAGTGAACAAGGAGCAGAAATTGATGTAATGAAAACTCACTTATTCAACTGTAAATGCACTTGCTGCTTTGAGACGTTTCACTGGCCACAGGCATACACATGAACACACCACACTATGAAAACTGCGTACTATTAAAAGCACACATCTTATTAACAACCATGAGTTTCGAGTTGACACGTAGTTAGAGATGTTCTCTATACCGCGGTTCGAACAACACTGAGTTTACAAGATTTTTCTGAGGAGTTTAGGGAGGGCGTTATGCGTATCGAAAATGCGCGTGTGTCAGACGAGAAAAACGACACCAGAGGGACCGCTGTAAAACTATAATTTATGGCAATCACATGGTTTGGTTTTCCCCTGCAGATCGGTACGCAGAGTCGATGGGCAACTGTTAAAAAAAAGTCGTCTGTCCTTTTAGAAAGTTTTTTAACAGACAGTATAGAACAATAGAGACTCATTGTCAAAAAAACCGAAACATGTGATAAATTCTAGTCTCGCAGCGGTCCCGCTCGTGTTCTGTTTTTCATCTGTGTGACCACCCCGTCATTCCTAAACTGAATCGATTGTACGAAATTGTCTGAATCGATTTCAAGATATACAAACCAAATTGAATGTTATTTCTTCCCTTGACGATTTTAATAGAGGAAAAACTCATACATTCATACATTGACATCTTCAATTTTTAAAATTTTTCAACAATTTTGAGTTTCATCTACTCAATTTTGCTATAAACGCATAAAGATCCACAGTCTACTAATATGTGTGTTTTTAATAGTACGTAGTTTTAATAGTAGTAGTGTGTTTATATGTATACCTGTAGTCAGCTGTGCAATTCGCCTCCGAATGGCCCAGTAACACATCTCGAATCCTCAAGTGCATTTACAGCTGAATAATCATTCTCTTGTTCACTACTTCACCGCGGCGCGACTCCATCGCTACGCTCAGTAGAACCTGCCGCCGAGCAAGACTCTCCTGACGCATTCTGGCATCTATTATACCATATTCTAGTGTAAAAGTCAATTAATTCAGCACCGATCTAATAGAAGTATGTCTCATTGTTCAATCATGTTTGCGCGACAGTTCTGTCCGACAAAAGTGGCGTGGTCGCGGTTCGATAATTACGACCGACTTAATTTAATTGCAGTATATTGTGAAGCAGATGACAGCAGGCGTGTCTAGCTCCGAATTCGCCGATGGCGGGAGAAATGATTGCACCGAGTTCTCACTATGTTCCCTTCCGTTGCGTGAGAAACACGTGAAATGTACGCGAGCTAGTTGGACAGAGAGGATTGTTGTGGAACGACGAGGACGGCGGTTGTCGCGTGTGGGAAAAGATCGCCTGGAAATCGCTAGTGTGAAATTGGTCTTAGTGACGGGAGAATGAGAGGAAGCTAAGTAAGAGTCTGGTCACCGGTCGATGAAACGATCATACGATCCTGGCTATTGCTCGGTATTTCATGGCTCTTTAGACGTGTACCAATTAGTACTTCACCAGGCTCTCTGCTACGTTGAACCCTTATCTGTCGAAGTCGACTCTGATGTACGTCGTTCGATCTTTTAACGCGCTCTTCGGGAACGCCCTAATCGAGTTTGCTTGTGTATTATTGCAAATAGCAAATGGAAACTCTTGATCATAATAATGTAATTATAATAATATGATCGAGTTGTGATATTAATGCTTCGAGATATTTTATGCACCGAGTCTTCGTCTTGTTTTGGAAATTATGATTTGTTCTTATTCTAACATCATTACAACAGCAAAAGAAAATATTACTTTCTTAATGGAAATGATATTAGCACTGTATTAGGATAAAGTTATTGTTGATTTTATGGTCCAAATCATAGATATAACAACATCAGAAAATGTTTTTCTTTCCAATGAACAAAAGTATTTTATTCAGACTTTGATTCTTAAATTCCTGGCAGAATTGCAGATTGAAGTGCATAATGTTAATAATTGTTTTTCTATTCTCGAATGAAGCGTCCACACCGAGAGAATACTGTAGTAGTGTAAGGTCATTGTCATAAAATGATCGAGTTGAAACGTTGAAAGTAAACAGGAAATGCAAATACTGAATGAATATGCAAATGGAGCACTACTAAATAATCTTAGATTGTGTCAGAAATAACTTCCACTTCCATTTTTCTATTCCGTGACAGTCCAAGACTCTTTACAATTATAATTCATTCATTAGATATTCTCGATTATTATCAGACATGGTAACTGTTATTCAATTCACACCTTTTCATTACATAATATTGTAAGATTGTTGTTTAACCATCTTTCAATGTACCTGCGCGTAGGAAAAATGATTTACCACTTACAATTTAATGGACAAACAAGTAAGCACATCTGATCTTTTGAAACTGTGTTCTACAATTTCTGTAAAACAATCCATCAAAATATACATCTATATAAATATTCACAGTCTGCATAACAATGGCGAAATGTTTACAATGTGATGATAGAAGTGGATAGCAACTCCATAAATCAACAGGTGCACATTAAAGCTTTGAATTTTCAAGGCAAGTTGCTTCACAGTGTCCATTAATTAAACGCGTAAACAACAATAAATAATTCTATTATCTCCAGGAAGATTTCTTTACTTAAATTCCGGTTTTTCACGCTGCACGCAGAAAATTCAAGCCTGCTAACAATGTGTAATAAATAAGTGCGTTAAATTGGAAATATCTCGAGCGAGAAAGAACTTGGAAAATCAAGTTATTTGTGTTATAAAGTGTGAAACATTTATTAAATATACAAGCTCTTCCGTTCAGCGAGGTTGCTCTAACTCTGGAATTATGCTACTCATTACAGCGAACAATTTTTATAATCGGAATCTCGATTTTAAAGAGCATTTTCATGAGTTCAAACATTCTTTTATATTCTTATAGATAGAATAGAACCTTAAAAATATATATATGTATTTTACCAAAATTTCATGCTAAAATTGATTGAAATGATTAAGCTATTTTTCTTTAGTCTATCCCCTGAGATATAAAGATTTTTAAAGACGTAATTGAAAAATTAGAAAAAGTAGAAATTATAAGTAAAATTATAGATTATAAAATAAAATTGCTTTTGCAACGATCACGTGAGAGCTTCCTCTGAATTTGAAATTTTCGCGGGTATGTTTCCACGAACGGTCGAATTTTTCGACTGCCGCGATCCGAGCAGATCGCGACCCCTAATTAGACGCAGTCCAATTAACGGCATTTGTAGGACTGCGTTCGTCTGGCTCGTGTGCGCCGCGGCGTGTATCATTTTATCTAATTATCAGGGCACGTTGCGAGGGCTTAAGTGCGCGTAGCTGTTGCCATAACGATACGTTTTCGCGAGCCACCCGTTTCGCTCGTGCGTGCCACTGATCGCGTGCAATTACACGTTTAAATAATTAAAAAGCGAACTGAAGATTCCAAAGCACCGAGCCAACGATAGAGATCTCATTCCATGGTCGAAATTACTTCATTAGCCGTTCTTTTGTTCCGACGTGAATGGGGCATTCTGAAAAGTCGCTCCATTCATCGGGCCAAATTTACTATTTTAATTAGCTTCGGATTGTATGCAAGAAGAATAAAAGTCTTTGTTAAAAGAATCATTACTCGCTATCAATGTGCACTGCGTTTAAAAGATTCGCGATATTCCAGTGAGAATCCGCAAGGTGCACACGTACATTGCCCTACAAAAATGTCGAATTGTTTATAATTATTTTAATTATTTGACTAGCACATTTTATTTTAGTCATTGATGTTTTTCAGTTTCTTGATGTTCAAGATTTTTAATGAATTCTTTTGATGGGAAGTTTCTTCCATTCTTTCACGTTTAAGTTGTGGATCGAAATAAATAAAGCACTCTTTGGGAAAGTTCAATCGCTACTGTATTATTGTTGCTTGAAATAAAATAATCCATTAAAAAAAGGATAGAGTGATCTTAACATCTTCGTAATAATACAAAGACTCGCGAATTAATATTTATCGTAACTGATGTGAGATTACAGTACTAAATAAATAGCACAAACTTTTGAGCCAATAATTTCTTTATCAATGTAATTAAACACGTTATTAATAATTCTTTATTGCATATTTTTGATGGAAAAGTTTGTACATCTGACAATGAATTTAAGATATAACTATGTAACTAAAAACGTAATCTACATTTCCTTCGGGGTGCCATGAAGAGCTAATTATTTCGAAAAATAGGAAAAAATATTTTTCTAGACACTAATTAAAAATCATCTGAAGGCTGCGTGACGGTATCGCGTTGAAAATCACGGTCCGTGACGATTACTATTTTACAAAGACTGTGTTCCGCGGCGGTTCGACGTTCAATGTGGGCCTAGAAACTTAGATCGGGGCTGTGCACGCGCGAAAATGAATTCGCGATAGGCGATATAACTCACGAGAGCGTGCATTAAGGTCGATCTTAATTAGCGGCAATTTAATTAGGATCGCCAGCGTGACGGTTAGCAATGGGCCAGGTCTAAGTCGGAGGTAAGAAAATGTCGGCGTGTGTTATTAAGACGAGCAGCCTTCCTCATCGTCACGGAAGTTAATCTCGCTGCATTCTCTGCTCTATTCTGCGGATGCAGTTTTATAAAAATACCGAAGTCGTCGCTGGTATGCTAACTTTATCGTTCCTGACATCTAGACACATTCACAACTCAACTCTTAGAGCTCTCTTCATCTTGAAGCTAAGATCAGATTATTCTCCTTGGACCTACAGTGAGTGTACAAAGTATTCGTGTACACCTATTAAAAACTAATAAAAATTATAAAAAACTTTTTTAAAAAAGGTTTAAGAAACGCCTCTTTTATTTTTGAAAATCTTTTTTGTTGTAATTTTGTTGATGTATTTTGGTAAGACTGTGGCCATGCTCTCTCCCTCTTCTCTCCTTAAGGGTTAAGAAAGCGTATGCGATCGCAGACTATCCCACTCCGAAGAAATGTGTATCCCTATTTATAACGCGGACTGACAGGACGCGTTACGGTACAGGGGGCTAGAGACGATGCGGTTCAAACGTGCACTTCTGGTTCGCTCGTTCGACCTTCCTTCCTTTCAACCCTCTCCTCTCCCGCGGCCGGTGCTCCCTCTGGCTAGTTTCTTCAGGGTCTCTTGGGGGAATGAATAGCGTGCGTTCACGGTAAGGCGCTCCCCTTAATGGTGGCACACGCCGTTACCACCACGAGAAAAGAGGAGAAAAGGCAGCCGGCCGGCTCTCTGCGGCTGTGGCCGCGGCCGCAGCGGTGGCGCGCGGCTCTACTTACAATAATTAACATGATTGCCATTATACGTACGTGCGCCGGCGTGCGCGTCCTAATGGTCAGCCGACGACCACCGTTGCGAGACCCTGCCCCCACTGCATATACACCCCCGCTCAAAAGTACGTGGACACTTTTCATGAAACTTTCCAAGTATAATTTACCTCACACCGTTATTGTTGCGTTCCCGAAATATCGCAATTCGCTTTCCTGTTCGTTTTTAATAATTAGACTGCGGATTTGATGCATTTATTACAAAAATGGGTAACCACAATTTAAAGCAGTACAGATATGAAAAAGATTTAAAAACATCAGCGTATTGGCTTCAGGCTAAACAGATAATTAAGAGAAGAAAGAACTTTTTATTTTGCTCCTGTGTCTTGCAATTCTTGTTGATCGTGTCAACATTCTTTATTTTGCATAAAGATCCGCAGTCTACATGGTAATGATCATACCACGGAACCTTATGCAAAATAAAAATGATTTTTTAATGAAAAATCAATATTTCTTTCTTTAATAATGTTCCCAAGTTGAAAATACAACGTTCCTAAATTTTTTAAATTATTTTACTGTTTGAATTTTCAGTCATTCGTTTTTCTCCATTTTTATATTTTTAATAACCGGTTTTATATATTTCCCGATTATTGAAATTATAAAAATCCCTTCATGGAAAATAATGGAATAAATTTCCTCGTCCAAGTTATGTCGCAAAATTACAGTGGATCTCTATGAATTTAGCTTTGCCATTTTTATAAGACGATATTTACCATATTCTTTTAGTGCTTGGTAGGTATAGTGTCAAGTTGATATTTTTATGTACTCGATCGTGGCTCACTGTGCGCTGGCGACGTCTCAAACAAGTGTCCACGTACTTTTGAGCAGGGGTGTACACCTCGAGGATGCAACCAGGGCGACCCTCCGCAATCAAATCGGAACGAAATGATCGGGGAACGGGATTTTTTGTTTGCGGTCACCGGACTGTTACCCCTCGCACGTTTATCGACGTCAGCAACATCGGACAGCGTGATTCACTGATGTTAGGGTTGCGAAGGGTGCATCGACAAAAAGTCTCCTCGCTACCTTCGTCGTTGTAATACATGAAATTACGCGAATCGCCGCAGACCCGTGAGCATTAACGCGCTCACTGTACGATCGTCCATATATGGGTCACCACGATTTTAGATAAAAAAATTAACGAGCGTTGTTGGAGGTAACAAGCCCGCGAGCGTAATTAGTCTGCTAGACATTTCGAAATTAGCGGAATAAGAGCGCGCTGTTCGGAATAAGGGGGGTGTTTCTTATGAGAAACTTACTTGTTGAACATCTTGAAAAAATTGACGAGCTCGAGTTTAGTTGGTTGGTCAGGTAATTAAGCAGATGCAAAGGATAATTGTTAGTTGCTGCGCTAGGTGGTTCTAGACAGATTTTCGAGAGACACTGAATACCCAAGGTGTCCATGGTGGACGTGCATCCGAACTTTATGGGTTGATCAGTGAAAATGAGAGCCAAGATAGCAAAAATTAATTTATTTAAAAATCGTAGTGTAAAACATTTTCCTAAAATTCTCATCCGCTTTTCTTTTACATTTCAATTTAACCCATTCTGTTTATCCACGTTTATCCATGTGTTTAGCTAACACATAAATTGGCTGGATATCAGGTACTACATAAAGCAACAATCACACTGGATTTTCTTCAAACAACAAAACCTTCAGCTAAACGAACGTATCGATAATAAAACTGGAAAAGTGATGAAGAAATACGAAAGCACACATTGAAACCAAAGAAGATGACCACATTGTGCTTCCAAAGCACAAACAAAATGGCTGAATGGTCCTCCAGGTTCTACATAAAGCAACAATCCCACTGGATTTTCTTCAAACAACAAACTGTTCACTTAAATCAACTTATTGATAAAGAACTGAAAAATGATGAAGAAATATGAAAGGACGGGTCGAAGACTGCGCCTACGAAGATCGCGGAGCGTGGTTCGAAAGAGGGAATACCTTGTCCAGGAGTAAAGTGTTAGTGAGAATGCAAGGTAGCCGTTGCGGCATCGTAGCGTCGCGCAGCATCCCCGAGCGATCCTTCAGCGAAGTTGCCCGGTGTATCTAGAAATTAGCATTTTTCGCGTCTGAAATATGCCCACGCGATTCCATGAAATCCGACGCGAGTCTCAAGTTCCCGGCGGTTGTAGAGGCGCGTTAATCTCCCGGCTCCCTTATCTGTCCCGATGCGATGCCGCGAAGAGAGAGAGAGAGTCCGCCGCGTCCACCAGGAAGCCGGATGGGGATCTGAGGAGGTGGGGCGGAGGGGTGAAAGGGGTGCCAGATAGCGGTTATCCGTCCCTGAAGTAGGTGTATCGGTGAACACATGGTCGAGAAGGTTGGCAGACACGAGCCATTACCGTGGTGGCCGAAGGTAGCGAGGTAGCGAGTCGGACGGTAATGGTCATTACGAGCACGCTCCGCTGATTGTGCGCCGCCACGGGACCGAGGCGGAGAGGGCATCATCGTCGACCCGAAGACCCGCTCTTCTTCTTCTTCTTCTTCTTCTTCTTCTGCCGGCATGTATACACCGGCAAAAGCCGGCAACGTGTAAGCCGCCGCTCGTGCTCGAATATTCTTTTATTAAAGCTAGGCGCTGCCCGCGCGCCGGACTAGTTCGTTAGCTAATTTAATGCCGCCGCCGCTGCCGACGCCGCCGTCGCCGCCAGCCGCATTATATCACTTTAATCGGCCAACCACCAAACGATGAACCTCGACCCCTTAACTCGCAGAGGCCTGCCGCTGAGGAGCCCCTTTCTGTTGTATCCTCGTTGGTATTGGAATATTAGCCGGTTGCGGTGCTGTGCATGACACAGCCACACGCATCTGCTATAGTGACTGTGGATTTTATGCATTTGCAGCCAACACGACTAGAGCGAAATATAAAACTGTAGAAACACTTAAAGACTCTGTAAATCTTATTGCAGTCAGCCCAGTAAAATTACTGCAAAAAGAAGTACACGTTTTCGTAGTTCATGTATCTACTTATTAGGTTGTTGGATAATCTTCACTTAAATAAACTTATGGATCAAAGTAAGCATATACTCTGTCAATGATTCTTTGTGCTGTCTCAAATCACAGCTACTCCAATTGTAAACGACTCAAGAATGGACTAAATCTTCAGCCTCGCAAGAACAACTTCATTCTCGCAAAAAGTCCCAGTCGGGAGCAACTCGCCACGCACAGTGTCCGCCGGGTACCATTTCCGGGACCGGAAGCGCGGCCGGCAGACAGTAGAACGACCTCGCGTGGCGTGGCGAGGATCACGGCATTCCTCGTAAGACCCCCGTGGAGAACTCCCTTGGGCGCAGGTGGTGGCATGTTTTCTAAGCCAGCTCGGCGCGATCGGGACCCGGCCAAAGTAGAAGGGAGCACCGGCCTCGGTAATTACGGGCCAATATGCGATCTGGTCAGTATGCACGGGGCTTAAAGCCGCGGAAGCCGCGCGGCTGATCACGAGATAGGCGTATTATGGGTACCGGGTTCGCGTACGCGAAGAACCACCTCCTTGGTCCTCCTCCTGCCCCGTTGCACACGGCGGCCCCGAATGATTAATACGCTCTCGGGTGCTCGTAACACCTGATCTGTCCCGGGCTGAAATTACCCTGCGCTCTTCGATGCCCGGGTGCTTCCCCGTGGTATGCGCTCTCCGAGCGAGAGGACACCCGGAAGATCGAACGAGAGATCGACCTCCGATCGTTGAACCCTGAAAGGTCGATCGGCTGGAGCTTTCAAAGCGACCACGACCACCGTTCCTCTCTCTCCTCTTCTTGTAGCTCTGTCTCTCTCCACCTGGCTCTGTCTCTTTCTGAGGTGGTTCTCTTTCTGACTAGGTGGTTCTCTTTCTGACTAGGTGGTTCTATTTATGACTAGGTGGTTCTCTTTCTACCTAGGTATATTTCTTTCTACCTAGGTATATTTCTTTCTATCTAGGTCTACCTCTTTCTACCTAGGTATATTTATTTCTACCTAGGTCTATCTCTTTCTACCTAGGTCTATCTCTTTCTACCTAGGTCTATCTCTTTCTACCTAGGTGTATCTCTTTCTACATAGCTTTGTTTCCCCCTTCCCTCAATTTTAATGTAGATGTTGATAATATGAAAAGATATATATACATATTTATATATCACGGTTTTGTCGTCTCTTACACTTCTTTTGCACAAATATAGTTGTGTACCTCTTTTCGCATTTCTCTCGTCTGGTTTATAGTATTATGCGAGCTGGCTCCACTCGATCATGTTCTTGTCCAATCGCATGTCCTATACCTATGCCGGGTCTATATAAATACATACATATGGTCTAAGGGTAGAGCGAGATAAACCTAGGTAGAAAGAGATAGATCAAGGTAGAAATAGAGAGAAAGAGAGAGAGAGAGAAATATAGAGCTAGAATCTCTAAAAGTCTTGTCTTGGTTTTTCGGTCCCCTACACGCTCCTAAAGTATTGCCATTTAAATTCGGGTCACCCTGTATATTACAGTTACAGTTTCCATAAATATTTATGCAGAATGAGATGCAGCGACGCCTCCCCTTTCCCCTCTAACAGTTTACCTTCGCGGTACTGCGACTTCTCAACAGACTATAGCACTCTGCCCACAACTGCCATCTAGTAGACGATACAGTAAAAGCTCCATCGTTGTCCAAAGGCCGTGCCCGGACACTATTTTTTATTTACGACTGCGTCTTTAGTGAAACGGCTAGTTAAATGACCAAGAAAAGCATTCGCAGTCAACTGTCTGGATTTAGAAAACTCCTCTTTTCCTTGGCATATTCCTATTCTATTGTTTTCTATTGCGCGGGTCTAGAGACAGGCCTGGGACACATATCTCGTTGACAGGCAGTGGAGTGCCCACGATTCAGGACAACGAAGGAGCGATTACTGTATTGTGGATATTAGATGTTAGATACGTTGGTGTTGTTGCCGATCGATCGCCAGCTGGGACGATCTGGCGAACGTCTCACTGGTCGTCGTTACGTGCCGACGATCGATTTGTTGTTAACGACCCACGTTCGTTTGTAATTAACATTTGGATTCAGATTGTAACATACCGTGAAACGTTAATCGTGCGTTTTGAATAAATACTCCTTCAATATAATCTTGGAACAAGGCATGTTATCTGAGCAGCCGGGTCTACAAGTATATGTGGTCGAAGATTCTACCTACGTCCGTCTCTTTCTACATTCTCTTTTTCTGTGTGTTCGACCCACGACTCCGAGAGTCGCTGTGTTCAGCCCGTGGACCGTGATAATGGGTTCAGGGATCGTTCCAGCCGCGGCCCGTTCACGCGGATTCATGACGCTGCATGTGTTTTGTGGATGGATCGCGGCGATTATTGCGCGAGACCGCAATGATTGCTAAATAATTGAGCCCGTTGCCAAGACGCCACGCCGCCGCCGCCGCGTTCGTGATACCGTGTCGTTAAATGGTTCTGTTTTGTTGCGATCGCGAGAATTGCGGACCATGGCGTGATGCGTGGAACATCTGACACGCGTCGTTACATTGTTTTACTTGCGATGGGAATTGAATGGACGCTGCGCACTCCGCTTGGTTATAAGCTGTTCCCCGTGTTGATGGACACTGGGACTTCCAATGGCTTTGGTTCGACGATCTTGCGGTATGCCGCGCGGTACCGATTTTTAACACCTTTCTTTTATAGATCCGGAGATATCCGTTTTTTAACACCAAACCTACCGAGCCTTGAAAGTAAATGGTACATGTTCCCTTGTGAAAATGGCAAGATTGATTTTATTTAGATTTTCTGCAGCTCCTATTGTAATATGTGCTCCACTAAAGATATATCTATACACTTATTTCTCTTATGAAATTATTTTCATTATATTTAATAAATTTTGACCGGTAATGGTAGATTTAGTGTTAAAAAATGTTTTTCTATTCTGGTCGGTTGCTACGCGAGATTAGGCGATTGGACAGCACGTGTTTTACAGCTGTTTCATCTACTTCATTCATAGACGCGATTAGAGCTGCTAAGTCAATTATAATTCAACGAGGAGGAGTATTAAAATTCATAACTTTTATTATTATGATTACGAGTAATTATGTTAAGTGCACAGTCTTCTATCTTTTGTGCCGTATATCTTACAGTTAGAAGTCTTAACGGTATGTAATGTCTTGTATATAAAACACTGTGCACTTAGCATAATTACAAATTATCGTGATTGAAAGTTATGTAGGATAACGAACAGTTCTTAAGCATTATGGAAGAAGTGAAGGGTGATGGAAGAGCGAAGAAAGTACTCGATAAAATGGTTCTTCAAACGTCAATTTTGAATAAAATGACAAGGTTTGGTTTGGTTGACGATTGTATAGATATATTGTGACCATATTTTATAATAACAATCACGCTAAACTTGAATAAATACAATTGTGTTATTTGTATTTACTGGAAACTAGTAACTTATATTACTTGATAGTTCTAGTTAACGTTAATTTAAAAAAATGCTATAGCACCAGTCGAATGATAAAAAATCCTGGTTCTACCACGTTCCCCCCGCCATCTTTGCACCTCACAAAGAATATTTTCTAAAAAATAACAGATTACCGCACCCGATATTCCATTTTACGTATTATAAATTGAAATTAGTATTTATTTGTTAGAACAAGAGCTGGAACAACAAGCGCATCATAATCCCTTGTACGTTTTTCGCCATTTTTCATTAGCATAATAGAAAGTCACGTAGCCAGCATGATTGCTCCGCCGATAACTCCGAATTGCCGTGTTCCTTGCAAAAATAGAACGAAAAGATAGTGTTTAAATTCACGGCTAGCAAAGTCATGCTCGCAGCTCGTGTGTATGATTTATAATGAATAGTGGAGGAACGAACGCGAACACGTTTTTAATAAACATAATTCAGCGTACGCGCGATGCGTTATCGCGCGTCTAAGTATATTATAAATGCTGTGATAGACAAGATAACGTTATAGTTCTTGTTAGGGACCGCGCAGAGATGAATTCAAGGATCGTTGATTAGGGATGAAGGGGTTCATGAATATTTTAATCCGCAGTCGATGTTAATAATGCATATCGGCCGGGAAGTTGCAACGGGGAATCGGATGCAATTACCAAGGAAAAGGAGTTCGCAAATAGAAATTTGAAAAAAAGGAGCTTTTGCGGGAAGGTAATCACGAATCTCTTGCATATTCCAGGCTGATAAACGTTGAAGGCGAGATAATATTTGATTTCGTAAAATTTGCAACCATTTTATAATGTATATATCAGTACACTATATTATATTGTTTACTACAGTATTTTGTAGCAGGCTCAGCTCGGAGAGGATGACTTACTTAATTTCTTATATCAAAACCCTTTACACGTTGAATTAGATAAATTACAAATTAATTTTCGCATTTGTCCCCAAGAAGATAGTAATAACAAACAAACAAACAAAAAAATATAAGAAAATTTATAAATAATCTGAAAGGTTACTTTAAATCCAATACAATTTATTGTTACATTATCAATGACGATGTTCGTTGATGAAGATATAATTTTAATTAAAATGGTAAATATATTTTACTTTGATAAATTTGAGACACAAATTTTTTGAGACACATTTTAAAGGGGATATTTAGTCGTGACCGAGTTGCAACAGTGTCACAGAGCGTCGTCGTCGTTAATGCATGACAAGTTTCAGGTCATTTGCATAAGCCGGCCGTGTTTTACACTATATCAATCATGCAACGTCGCGGTATAAAAAGACCGTCCGAAATTTGAGATGCGCGTTGTAATACGATTTTTATGAGCAAAAACGTGTGCACGGCGTAGGGTTCGTAAAAAATTGTATGTGGACAAAATATCCCAAGTCAGTCATTAAGAGGTGCGAGGCATTAGAAAATGGGCGGGAAAAGATTATTGATGAGTACCACGACGGAAGCAACTTTAGCCATTTATGTCCTGGGGATACTTTAGAGCACCACTTTCTACAGCTAAATCTTTTTTTACCTTCTTTAATGATGTGTGGCTTTGACACCGTGCGTTCATTACTTACGCGTGGTTAAGCCCCGCTTCGTTTCTTTGTTGCAATTTGCATTAAAAGCTGCAGCTGTTTGTGCTGTTCTGAACTGAGGAATTTCTACGCTCTAATTTTGTAGTTAATTTTCAAAAGGAATTTGTGCGCTCTAATTTTGTAGTTAATTTTCAAAAGGAATTTGTACGTTCTAATTTTGTAGTTATCTTTCAAAAGGAATTTGTATATTCTAATTTGGTAGTTATCTTGCAAAATGAATTTATATATTCTAATTTTGTAGTTACCTTTCAAAAGGAATTTGTATATTCTAATTTTGTAGTTACCTTTCAAAAGGAATTTGTATATTCTAGTTTTGTAATTATCTTTCAAATTATTAATCAAAAGGAATTTGCACATTCTAATTTTGCAAATAATACAGTTTGAGAAAAGAATAACATTCTTTTCTAGAAATGTGCATGCAAATAAGTAGGAGTCCATTGAGGTGTCTGTTCATGTCCAACCAATTCTACTTATAAACGCTGGAGCAGGCGAACCTGACACCGTAAATGAAGTGACACTTTAGTTAAGAACATGTGTAACCATGATAAAAAATAACACTATTCATTCGATGATTTATGAATAAATTTTTAAACATTTATAACTATATCGAGGTCTTCTTAAATGGAAGTTATTAATCCTGTTTTCACAAGACATGGTAACAGTGTCCTGTGCAATTATTGAAAACATTTGTGAAATAAAACAGACACAAGAGGTACAATGATGGTACAATAAATAGAACAGGAAAAGAGTGGACATTTAAACTAGACAATATAAATGAATTATTCCTTAACGCATCCTACTATTAATAAGACAATATAGCATAAAAACGAATTATTATTCAGTCAACATTAAAATGGTCCAGAGATGTGCTCAATTACAATTGAATTACTCCAGGAATTATAATTACAAAGAAATTGAATTACATCGTAATCCAGTCACATTGTAATTTATAATTCAGATCTGCATTCAATTAAATTACAATGTAATTCGTAATTGCAATTGGAGTGCAATTTTAAAATAGCGTTACGTATTACGCAAATAAGTATATGAAAGAAAAATATATCTCACTTCTTCAAAGTTCTGGGCTATGATTTGGAGAGCTGTATTTTAATTATTTTGTATTTTAAAAAATTACACATCTGATTAAAATACTTAGTAATTGAATTAATTGAAAGGTTTGAATTATGTATTCTTACATATTCTTATTATGTATTATATAATTGAAATACAATATAATTCAATTGTGTAACTGAATTACAATGTAATTGAATTAGCACAACTCTGAAATGTTTGAGAACTGTATTTTTAAGCTGAACACAAAATGGCCCCCATTGAAAAATACCTGGCTGGTACGATATTGTAATTCAAGCAACCCCCCGATTTTCGATATCATTACTCGCATCGATTTTTTTCCTGTGGCAACGTCATCAGGCATTGCCTACACGTAGGTATAGCTCACGGGCACGCAATGACAATACAGTGGCGGTGTGCATCGGTATGCGCGGAGCGGTTTCAGGTCCCCGCGTGCCCACAAAGAAAATCGAAAGTAAGCCGACGGCAAAGAGGAGGCGGCTCCGTTGTGAACGCGGCCACGTTACTGTATGCAAAGCAGTTTACGGGTAAACCATCCCACGTATGCACTCCCGTAAGTATCACGAGTTTATTCGTCCGCGGCTACGGCGCGCTCAAGGGTAAACAGTAGCTGGCCGAACGGGGTGGTTTTATTGGCCGATCCCGTCACAAAGGATCGTAGCCGGCGAGCCGACGTCGAGACAGTGGTACATGGTGGAACGGGGGAATAAACGAGGAAACGCGGCTATGAATGGGACTGCCGATGCGTGGATCAACTTCCTCTCCGCAAGCCTTTGACGAACTTCGAGGACGTGCCACGGTACCCTAAGGACGCTGAATTCGAGGCGCGGTTGCAGCATTGCCTCGAACGAATTACGCTTGTTGATGGAAATTCCAGTCTTTACGATTCCGAACTCTGAACAAGTCCTGTGCGAGATTCCTAACTCGGTAAATTGGCTTGGTATTGACGGAAGTTTTCTGGAAAGCATATTAAATCGGTCATGCACGAGAAAAACGTCACAATTCAAAAAGTTTCAAATAACATATTTTAAAATATTCGCCAGAATATTAATAAATACATTTGGTAATTTTATTTACATTAGGGGCTTCCTCACCGATTTTGATAACGTTGAAATATGCTGTCAAGGTTATCATTCTGAACAACTTTTTTCCCATACATGTTACCGCCGCTCTGAATGTTTCAACATCTCAAAAAGTGATCGGAGTAGGTCTGGGTTAGATTTGAAATTGAAATCAATAATATAATATATATAATATTATATAATAATGTATCTTTAATGTATCTTTAAAAACAACAGAGTTGTTTCAGGTGGCAACGTTAGGTGACTCTCCCTGTATATTATTTATTATTACATTTCTGACGGTTTTCTTGTGCATGAGCGACATTTCCGAATTTATTGTAAGTGATTTACACAACGAAACTATTTAAAATTTTGGGGCCATTCCACTGCACTATTGACGCGAATAAAAATATTTTTTGGATTGACTATATGAATGCACATCCTCATCATTATACTGCGGATTTGATGCACTCGTGACAAAAATAAGTGGATAGCATATAAAACAGAACAAACATTTAAGGAATTTAGAAGTATCGTTTTCAACTCACCTGAACCAAGAAAAGAATGTCTATACACCTTATGTATCTCAGAATTGATTAAGACAATTTATATTTTGCATAAAAATCCACGGTCTCGCACAGCAATTTACCAAAAATAAATTATACAACAAACAAGTGCTGCTGCTCGGTATTAACGCAATCAGGAAACAGACGGAACCCCTTTAGACCCAGCAAAATAACACAAGCACATTATCAGCAGAATCTCGACACTGTCTTCGCAGCCAGACCTCCAACAAAGCTGCCACACAGATCGCTCCTCGAGCTCGCGTTAAATCACCTCGCCAGACTAAATATTATCGATGCTGTAGTTACAGGAAGCGTGGGTGAAACCTCGTTAAACAATCACCGGAGCAACATTGTTCCTCGCGATCAACAATCGGCTACCGAAAATAAAAGCTTAAGTTTAGTGGGTAGTAGCCATGTGCCGCTAATTCGAGTCGAGGCGTCGTTTACGTGCATTAAACCTGGGCGCTCGGGCTAAAGCGGGAGTGCAACGATGCAAGCACGTGCATATAACCACACGTAGAGTGCAACGGGGCGCGTGTGCGTGCGATCGGAACGAAGGTAGCGCACACTTTGCAGTCCAGATTGTGAGATTTCATTCTCTGAACCTGCAATTTGCGAAATTGACGGGGCAATTTGTTTACCGGTAATTGCGATACAATCCGGCACGGTGCTCGTTATAAGTGACTAGAATCGGCGTTGCCGCGTGAAGAGCTTACATCGAGATACCGAACAGCCGAACCGAGGTAGGGGCTGGGATCGTTTTACCAGTGGCACGCGTATAAAATTTCCTGTCCTAGCGAACGTCAAGCGATACACCGTTACTGTTCACTGAACTTCATTTCAGGAGCCTCGCGATCGAGCCGACGGTTGTTGTTTCCCCTTTCTTAAATGTCAGCTTGATCCAATACCAGGTCATTCAGAAAGTTCGTAGCCTGACACATAGATGATATTGGTAGCAGCAAAAACATGTCGTTGTTGAAAACATCCGTCCTTGAGCATACAAATAGCTTGCTTCAAGCAGGTGATTATAGTGGACGTGTTTGCTTTGGTTAGAAAAATGGAAAACTTGAAAAATTATGCAGTCATTCAATATTTATATAAAAAAGGATTAAGCGGGAAGGAAATTTTTGATGATATGGTGAATGTGTTAGGGGACAGTGCTCCTTCATATACACTAACGAGCATAAGTGATTCAACACGCTTTAAATCAGAATAAATTTTTTATGAATGGACCAAACGACTTCAATTTCCTTGTAAGGCTAGAAGAATTATGCATTTGGTCGGAATTGTGAAAAACAACAGTAAAAATTGATTTTTACTACTTTTCTAGCTGGGCCAATAACGAAAATGTAAAATATGTGTTTGGTCAACTCGTATAAATTATATACGCTCTGAAAATTTCATTGAAATTGGTTAATTGGTTTACGAGTTATAAACGATCAAAAGTGGTAAAAAGTCCGGAAATCTTGGAAAACTGCAATTTTTACCACTTTTGATCGTTTATAACTCGTAAACCAATTAACCGACTTCAATGAAATTTTCGGAGCGTATATAATTTATACGAGTTGACCAAACACATCTTTTAAAAGTCAATTTTTACTATTTTTTTTTCGCAAATTCCGTCCAAATGCATTTTGCAAAATATTTTTTAGACGTCATTTACTCAACCAATTCTTCTAGCCTTACAGAGAAATTGAAGTCGTTTGGTCCACTTTCATAAAAAAGTTATTCTGATTTAAAGTGTGTTGAATCAGTTATGCTCGTTACTGTACAATGGTAAAAATATAACTCGACGAAGAATGTCATGGCATCCGTTTTTTGGGATGCAAAAGGAATTTTGTTAATTGATTACCTTCATACCAGGAAGACAATAATAGGAGGGTGTTACTGAAATCTTTTGGATTAACTGGATGCACAAATTCGGGAGAAAGGTCCTGGCTTAGCGAAGATGTTCTTGCAATGGCCAAATTGAAGAAGTTACGCTATAAATTGTTGCAGCATCCACCATATTCAACATACCTGGCTCCCTTAGACTTCCGCTTGTTCCCAAACCTCAAGAAATTCCTACGTGGCAGGCGCTTTTCAGGAAAATCATTTCAGAGATGGGGTAAATGAATTAGAAAATCGCTGCAAGAAATGTATTGAGCTCAAGAGAGAATATACTGAAGAATAAATATATTTTGAACTTTCTGAATGATCTAGTCGAATGCACCGACCAGATAATGGCCCCCGAGCTATGCACACTTTCGGATAACGCGGATGCATATTTTCGGTCGTGTCCCGGCTCGCAGGAAACGAGAGAAACTAGCGGCGATCGCTGTCGGGCGTAACGTGAATAGTTGAATCTATTAGTTGCATGCAGTTTCATGAATATTTCTAATTCTGGTGGGCTTCTGGTGTGGAAAGAACCAGTTTTAATGGGATTGGAGGTCTCTAATTTATTGCATTTCTGAATATAAGCAGGACAAAATCGGTCTGAAAATTCTTTCTTGAAAAAAAACTCGTACAGAATATACAAGCGTTTAAGGGAATTGTTGAATGAAACATATTGCAAGAAAATTTTTGAGGTTCTTGGAAGCTTCTAAGCCCTGAGAGGAATTAATTATAATGAGGTTTAATTTACTACATTCTTGGTACCCTTAACACCACATGCCATATTTGGAAATTTGGAAATTTTAAATATTAAACATTTTAGTGCTAATTCTTGTAAATTTTTAGTTTCAATTTAGTTCTTATGGATTTCTAGTTTTAAGAGAATTTTTAACAGAGTTCGTTTAGTTTTCCATTTTATTATATTTTTTGTCCAATTAAGATCACTCGTCTAGCACATATCAATTTTTTGCAGCAAATGCGCGCAGCCGAACAGGTTTTACTTAATGCCTCCATAAAAGTTTAATTTCTCAACCGCGACACACGCGAGAGCGTAACAATCAAACCACTACAAGCGTGACAAACATTTCCCAGATTCTATTTCTTCCAACTTCATTGATAAAAACGCATATTAGCGTAAACATATACCCAGAGTTTAATGTATCTATCACGCGATCTAAAATTGATCACGCTACATTAGAAAGAAATTGCATTTCGGTTTACGACCACGAACAAATTTCAACTTATAATGTATATGAAAATATTCGATATTGCGTTTTCCAATGAAATTTTATTGGGCCATTTTGCACGACACATACTTCATAAAATCTGCACAGATTTCGTTTTATTATTCCATGTTGCATTAAACACTATCCGTAAATGTTGTACCGTATTTCCAGGAGTATTTCGTCATGTTCCAGCGAGAGTGTTATTGTGAGATCATAAGAAATATGTTACAGTTCACCGGCATTTATGGTTAGAATGCCTAGAGAAAAATATCGGGCAATGATAAGGACAGAGGGAACAGGTGGAAAATTGCAAAAGTAGATTTACATAAAGCAATAAACTTTTCGGGGAACATATCGGAGGAGTGTAACATGTTTCTAATGGTTTGACTACTAACATTCTCTGGTTAATGACTGTATCCATTGGGTAATCTTTCAACATGAACGTAGAGTCCTTTCATTTTGTTGAAGAATACCGACAGTGAGTGTTTAGGAAAAATGGCTGCCACGTCTTCCGAGTTTAAGGTATTCTGCTCGAATTTTTAACAAGCACTTCAAGAACATTTTTATAATTGTACCAAACGACCTGACTTTTTTATAATCAATTAGAACCGTTGATTTACGACATGGTATGCAAAATAGATTTTCCAAAAAATTATAATTTACAAGGTTACATGCAAAAATAAAAAAGGGACGTTTTAAAAATTTTTTATTTGGGCCCTCAATGAAAATTTAAAATATATATGTTTCGTAGATCTATGTCAGTTATAAACACGTTGAAAATTTCATCGAAATCGATTAACATACACACGAGCTACAAGCGATTAAAAATGGTGAAAATCGCAGTTTTACGCGACTTTTGATTAGTTTCTGCTTGAAATCCACGGAATCATACATCTTTCGATGCGTGTCGTTTTTTCCTGCGTCAACCGATTTCGAGGAATTGTTCAGCATGTGTATAACTAACATAGATCTACAAAACATATATTTTAAATTTTCACATTGAGGGTCTAAATAAAAAAGTTCTAAAAAATCCCTCTTTTATTTTTGCATATAACCTTCTAAATTATAATTTCTTTTCTCACCTAAAGGAACAATACGGGATAGCTGCGTGCATTGTATCTCGATAAAAATTGTTCTCCAAGTATAGCTTAGGTCTACCCTCTGATGCACATACTGAACAGGAATAAACATTGAGTTAATGTTTTCTGCGCTTTCGATAAATATTATATCAACGATATTCCAAATATCATAAGTTTTCCATTATTTTTGTATTTTCTTAAAAATGCTCGAGAATTCTCGAGAGAGTAGTCTTGTTTCTCATTTCTCGAGAAACGAAAGATGTTGAGAAATCAGGAACACTACTCCAGAACATTCTTAATTGTCTGCCTCCTTGAAATAGCGTCGAGTTAACACAGACGTGGCTGTCCCACTGACGCAAGCCCGCGGAGGATCGGGTCGAATCCCTTTACCGAACACCTCCTCGAGCTCATGCGACCATGCTCCGTGGTCGCCCTACAGAACCGCCCACGCCAGCGCAGCGTAACAAGTATACCCGAATAGCAAGGATCGTGGTCTGTTGGTCTTTGTCGGATCGACACGCATCGTATCATTGGCGGGAGAGCAAATCGTAGTTAGCGACGATATACCGGTTTGCATGCCGGCCTACCTGTGCAACGATGAAACGTCACCGTCCGGACTCTCTGCACTCTACGGATGCGGTTGCGGTGTGGCGCGGCGCGGTGCACTCCGAGTTCCTGCTTCGTGTTCACGAAGAGGATCAAAGCAGAAGAATGCCGGCCGTGGCCGGGCGATCGCTCTCTGGCCGGGGTCATCGTCGAAGTCATCGATCAACCTCGGTCCCGGGGTCACTCTGTGACCCGGCAGCAGCTGTTCAGTCGGCACGGTCAGTCATCGATCTACGGATCCCGCCGTAGATCACTCGCCTCGATATACCTACCCACCGCAACGGTTCCGAGCCTCCTGTGCCACACGGCTTTAACACGTGCGTGCCGGCACGTGTACGTGAGCGGCCGTGGCCCGGCTCTCTGTCTATACGTGTACCACGGGACGAAAATCGCGCGGCCATTATTTATGCGCTCGTAATCTGTCATAACCGGGGGCCCCCCTTATGCAACCTGACAATATCGTTACGGTCTAACGGAAACGCCTACCGGCTCTCTCTTTCCCTTCGAGAACGCGACGACAGTTATCGGCCTCTGAATCTGTCGGCGAAAAATCTCCCGCTCTCTCTCTCTCTCCTTCTCTTTCTCTCTCTTTCTTGTTCTCTTGTTGCCTACCTCCCTCTGCGCGCCGCGTCTAATGGCTTGATGATACCTTCTGTTTCGCGATCATTAGCTCGCGCTCCAAGAGGATGGGTATTAAGCTCCTGGCTAGCCATTCGATTGCCTACTAGGGCTGCGTTACTTTTCCGAACTAACTCTTCGCAGATTCGAAGGAACGAGAAGGGACCTCCGAAGTTTCGAAGACTTCGAAGTTCACGAAGCGGTTCTCGAAGGCTACGCCCCCTCGACCCAGCCGCGAGCGATGCGAAATTGCGAACAGCTACGTCGAAACTTTCGCATCGCCGACGCTTACATTGTAACGCATTTTATTATCATTATTATACAGGGTGAGGCGCTACAAACAGGCCACCTGAATGACTCGGCTGCTATTGGAGTTAGTATGAAATGCATCAGATGGAACTTGCATGGTTTCGAAGAGGCAATAATCTGATGTTAGTAGCTTCTTTGTAGGTGGACGCGTAAAGGACGTATGAAGGTCAACCTAATTTTTTTTAATGGAATGAGACATTTTTTAAATTCGTTATAAAAAAATACTAACCTATGTACAGGATGGTCCTCTTATCTTGAGACAGTCGATTATTACGGAAACCAGCAGGAATATGAAAAAATGTTTTATATAAAATATTCTTCATATGAAGGGGCGCATTTAATGGCGCTAACTTCATTTTTTCAAATGGAAACCCATATTTTTTATTTCATATTCCTATTCTACATCGAAAAATAATAATGTTTTATATAAAACATTTTTTCATATTCCTGCTGGTTTCCGTAATAATTGACTGTCTCAAGATAAAAGGACCACCCTGTACATAGGTTAGTACTTTTTTGGAATCTGAAAGCTTTGGAATCCTCGACCTTCGAAGGAAAGTAACAGTCCTATTGCTACTCGAATCTGGATGTCCTGCGAGCAGGACAACGTGCAGGTGACGAGAATAATTTGTAATAATATGATAAATTTGTTACAGAAATTTTTTCTGGCACGGAGGGGAAAATATTGTGATTTTTGAAATATTCGTAGTGGTCGAAGTTAGTGTTCCACCCTGTACGTGTGAAATCGATCGTACAAATGGCGAAGCCAAGAATTTGAGTTAATTTATCATTATTAGATCCGGGGAGTTTTTGTTATCGTAGCGGTTAGCGTGGAAGGGAGCCAGTTTTCGAGCGTTATCGAGCTGCCCTGATCATTTATCTGCTACACGAATCCGACCGGTCGATATATTTTGAATTAACACGTCCTGCTCTGTCAGAAAAGTCCCCTTCGAGCCCCGTGTGATTTATCGATCACTCTGCCACGATCTGTGAACCGAGGGGCGGGGGTAAATTGCAGAGTTCCCTGAAAAATCGAGAGTTTCGCGGGGCTGTGAGTCAGCGATCAAGCGTTCATTGTGTCCACTTTCGTGCACGGAGGTCGGGTCTTGTGTGTGTTCTTTTCTATGCAGGCAAGGAAGTAAGTCGGTTGATCGATTCAGGGGAGTGGGGCTTCGAACCAGGATCTTTCGTTTGCCCGGATAACTGGCGTTGATCGATTATCCTATCCAAATAGATTACTATTTAAGAACGTTCCGGTGAAGTCTGGTAATTCGAATCGCTATCATTTATAGGCCAACTGGACCGGCAAGCCATAATAGCAACGCATTTTTATTATATAAGCAGAGTATAATATAGAAAGTTAAACATGCTGTCATGAATGTAATCTAGGCAGACTTTCGCTCGGAAATTTATAATCATTTATTTCAGGAGAATTGTGTTATTGAATAGCGAGATAACAAACGCGTGGGGCCACGTGAGAAAGTTGTGAATCGGTAAACTTAGATCCCTGGATCGCCTAGAATTATCTGTTGACCCCTATCCAGGTCTCTGAAAAATAATTCAAAGTACCAGTGCTAGTTTTATATTTGTCTTTTATGTGTTTAATAATAGTTATAATGCGAATTTTATATTTTTATGAATGAAAACATGAGAACATTTAAAAAATTAAAAAATACTTTTCTATGCTGATTGGTCGAGGGAGCACGAATTGAGGGGAAAAGTTAGCCCCCCTCTCTCTGCCAGTACTGCTCACGTGCCGAGCCGCGGCGGAAGCGTGGGGGACAGCGTCGTAGAAGGGGAAGGTAGAGTGGGGACACAAGCGTTGATTTGGCGACACTGGCCTGTCCCCGTGCGATTTTTCCCAAGGAATTCGTTACGCGCAGGTCCTTGCACTCGTAAAAGTAATTCTTCGGCCGCGACACGGATCTCGTGAAATTTCACCGGAGTTTTATAATCCGAGTGCCGAATCACGAAGGGCTAATAAACGCGAATCGTGTCTCCGGGTACTTTTATAACAGTCGATTGTAAAGGCGTAAAAAAGCTACGCGCTGGAAATACTGACCAGCTATCTCGACTGTTTATCGCGAACTCTCGCGGCAATCGTTTAACTCCATTATAAAACCATCTGTTTCTCGCCGTCAAAATCCGCGGTTGGACACGTGCAAAGTTCGACGACCACCAGTTTTAGCCGCAGTCGTTAGATGTGTCGATGTTAAAAATAAAACGTTTAATGTCTTGGCCAGATATTTTTAGCCTAACAATAGTTTGGAACGAGATTCCAACTCGTAACATTTCCCGCCGTTCCGAGTTATGGGACGAAAGAATTTCACCCTTAGCTTCTTATGGATACATTAATTTATTTCTGTGTAATGAACCACTTACTGTGAGCGTAAAAAGTATTCGTACGGCCTTTAAAATGTAACAACTTTTTTATAATTATATCAAACGACACCCCCCCCCCCACCTGATTTTATATAATCAATTAGAAAAGCATTGGTTTACGAAATTATGTGCAAAAAAGATTTTCCAAGAATTATAATTTACAAGGTTAAAAAAAGGCATTTTTTAAAACTTTTATTTGGGCCCTTATAATTTATGGAAAATCTTTTTTGCATATCATTTCGTAAACCAATGGTCCTAATTGATTTAAAAAAAAATCAGGTCGTTCGGCACAATTATAAAAAAGTTATTTTTCTTTTTTGAAGGCCGTACGAATACTTTTTACACTTACCGTATATATGTTGCACAATTCTTTCTGCATATTTCATTAACATTATAAATTTCCAACGAATTAGATATATTTAAGCAATCAGGGTTGACAAATTTTCAGTTGAAAACGAATCAATGAGAAACAATAAAACTTTTCAGGACGTGTTCGTAGCCTTTGCTTGGCACAGCTACACTGAACCAACTTGTTGCTTTTAATACTCATGAGAAGATTGTTTCCAAACAGAAATATAAAGTTGACAATCGTGACATTGGTGTTGCCAGTGCGTTAATGTGGAAAGAAGCACTGTCCCAACTTATACGGTGCCCGAACCTTTACGACGGTCTCTTACACTCAGCCCACGTGAGCGTACAAGGCGGCGATTAGCTCGCGTTAGAGGCTCGTCCGCGTAATAAGCTCCGCGGCTCTCAAAGAGGTAGTCGGTGGTGTTCATAAATAACGGAAGTGGCTAGCAGAGATTCCGATCACGTGGCACCGTAGCGGGGTACACAGGTACACATGCCGTTTCCCGCCGAACGCACACGGATTCCCTTTTATCCGCGGGCCTGGTAGGTATTCTCTATGATGAGTCGTCGAAACGCTTCAAGCACCTCGAATTCCCGTGGTCTTGTTCCGCCCTCTCGACCTCGACCTCGCATGAGTGAGGTGTGCACGGTCTACCTCAAGGACGGCGCCGCGCAGAATTCCCGCGGAATTCCGGAATTCTTCGGTTACCGTTGTCGCCATCCTCGAGCACCATCGCTGATAAAAGTCGTCTCTAATCACTGATCGTGTAGATAATGTTCTACAACGATCGCGACTTTAAGGTGCTGCACGCAGTCACACTTCCCGCGATTTTTCCCATTATTTCAGGGAAACATGGCGCCAGAAATTGCGCGGTTTCGCTCGGTAGTGTAATCGCGGCTCCGTGGAATTAGGAAGTGTCGTGGTCTCGTCGAGATGAGTTATGGCAGTCATTGGGGAAACAATAACGTCAATTACGGTCGGAGGGTATAAAATATATGCGTTGTTTTATTGCTGGCGCTCTTGGTACGACTGCACAATAAATCGTTCGACTTTAACGGCGCTATATTTCTTTACGGGCTATGGCAATCACGAAATTATTGTGCGGTAGTGGAACTGCTGAAAGTATTAGCAGATCTTTTTAATCGTGATTATTGAGATGTTTGATTATATCTGAGATTGAAGTGTTTTAATAGTAAATGTAAAATGTAATAGAATCTTGTGAATTTGGAAAAAAAAAGCAACAAAAGAAACAGCTTTTTCTCCGGAGCAGAATTTCTTAAAGCTGTATCTAATAATACGCGGCATCGACATATCGTTCTTCGATAAAATGCGCTTCAGAATGAGCACGGTGTCACCTTCGTTCATCACAGATGCTGACCGCAGGGACACAGAACCTGACAGCAGCTTTTTACGTTGAATTTCCATATAAGGGAGACGCCGAAAGGATTATATACCCGACCCGGAGTCATCGATTCCCGAACCTCCCTTTCGAACGAGCAGATCCGCCGAGGGAATCTGGAAGAGATCGAGAAAATTTTTTGCGGTTACGCTCTTTTATGCAATCGATCCCCCCACAGTCGAATAACCGCCGGACACGACGTTGGACGTAAAATTACGCGAAAATATTCTCGGGGTTCTGTCCAACTGAAATCTATAGGGTAATTTCCGGTAATTGGGAATTCGTGACCAAAGCAAATTGTCTTCGATCTTCGTCAAAAATTGACATCGATCAGGCAATATTTTGCAATTAACCTTATTCTTTTATTATGCAGATAATAGTAAATTGAACTTTTTCCAATTCTCTCATAATTTATAGTGCGTTATGCAAAATATTTTTCTAAATTGGAAACTTCGAATATTCGTGTCTTTGATCAGAAAGCAGAGAAGTTACATACTATATTTTCTTAATGGTAAAATTACAAGACTCTTTTGTAATGCAGATTTGGAAAAATCCTTTGGAAGAATCAATTATTCAATTTTTGTATCATCGACAAAGTTTCCAAATATGAAACTGACTGTAGAATGTTCCCCGTATAATTGCAGTTGCCACGCTCATGTTCTCAGGCAGAGAGTGTTACAGAATCTCTCTGATTCACTGTACCCTTTCGTGCAACAATCCATTGATGTATGAATACAGTGAAAGTGCCAGTTTTCAATGAATCCCATTTATTACCGTGCTACGATGTTCGTACTGGTTCGATCCAATTACCAACGAACGATTCTTCATACGCGGCGCCTTAATAAATTCGCAGTGAAGATCGAACCTTACTAACCCCGCAGATAATGATTAAATCTTAATGCAGTTGGTTTAATTAAAAAGTTTTGCTCCCTTTGCTTCGAGATCTAGTAAGGTTATTGGAACTGAAACAAAATTCTTCTTATTTTATTTTTCGTACCTTGTGTTCAGATTTCGTCTTGAAATTTCTTTTCTTCATACCTTGTTTAAATTCCTGTACAATTTTTTATGGTTCAATTTAAATAAATAATTTATTAGTAGAAGTTCTAGAAAGACAGGCGTTAGCTCTCAAAATTTCTGCGGTGTACTTTGTTTAGAAGAGAACTATTTTAGGAATACTGTTATATTCCTTGCCCAATATTTAACATGGTTATGCAATTAATTGTTAGAATTTTCCCTGATTTTCAACTCGTGCGATAGTCTGTGGAGAGTACATATAATTTATTAGGCTTTGATATTGACAAAGTACACATTCATTTCTTATTTCATTGAATCGAGTACTTTAAATGTTTAGAAGTACTTTAAAAGTGCTTTTATGAATCTAATTACCAGACTGCAGATTTGATGCTGAGAGGTAATTAATAAATCTCCAATCCGATAGATGAACAGTTTGAATTAAAAATATTTTTACGCTTGATTAATAATGTGGACCACGAATTACATACAGTGACACGAATTATGAAATTTACACAGTGCATATAATTGACACAGATCTGCAAAACGTATTTTTTAAATTTTCAATTTAGGCTTGCATAAAAAAGTTGTAAAGTGCAATTCTTAGTATTTCTTCTACAATTCCGATTAGTTGCAATTTTTGAAAAGATTTCTTTTCACATCCTGTAGTAAACTAAATGTTCTAGCTTCCCAAAAAAGTTCAAATCGTATAGTACAATATTGAAGAAGTTATCGTCTTATTTAGAGCGTCCGAATATTAATTCGAGTCACTGTATATGTCACTGGTACGTTTAATACTTTGAAAATTTCTTGAACTCACAGCCGCACATAAAACGTATTCGCGTTGATTGCAATCGCGAAAGGATACCCGATGGACTGTCAAAAAATAAATTAATGGAACCGAGGATGTAGTTTTCGACGGGAATTAATATGGCGTTGACAGTGGTACAGTAATTTCGCTCGGACCGCTGCTGACGATAATTAAAAGAGCGTCCAATCGTCAAAGGGTTAATGTCCCCGCAGAGGGTTGATGTCGATTATACTGTACGGGTGAATACGAGGCCGTTGAGAAATGACCACGATCCGTCAGCGAGACAATGGTTCCTCGACTGTCCGCGGGAATTGATGAGTGTGGGCATCAGACAATGATGGCATTACGCGGCTGAAATCGTGATTACGCGGTCATTTTTAGGCAGTTCTCTAATGACGTTCGGTAGAGAGAAAATTAGCACGGTGCTCGATAAGAACTCGTTCGAGTCGAATTTATTCTGAGGTTTCGCAAGACGGATGAACGATTGTCAACCGGGTTTTTTTACACTTTTTACGCGTGTTATTTTGTTTTAATTTAAAACCTGTCGGTACCCGACCACACCATGAAGAATAATCACGAATTCCGTTAAGCATGTACTAGGGTGGCAGCTGAATCTACTTCTTTTTTAATATTTCGTCTAGTAATAGTTATTTAGTCACCACGTCTCTATTTACCATTTGGATGGAGAAGAATATTAAATGTTATATGATAATTACATTGATTGTGGGAAGCATGAGTCAAATAAAAATTGATTTCATCTCTTAATTATATTGTTGCATTAAAAACAACACTGCAATATTCTTAAATTTTCCTAATCTTTTACTGTTTCATATATCATCCAGCCAATTGCTTCATAAATGCATAAAAATCTGGAGTCTAATGATAATATTAAATAAGTCATCTAAGACGTCACTAAAGATTTCCACACTATTATTTAAAACAATTTTTACATCACTACATTTGTGTCTAACAAATTGACGAAAATTCAAGTAAGTACGAGCAAGAATAATTAACTTAATAACATAAATAAATCATGTGCAATTCTCATTATAAGACTATAAAATTAATATATTAGTGAGTAGAGAATGGACATTCAGAGAAATCCTGTAATATTTTTTAAAGGAACATTAACGAATTGTTGAACGAGATACAGTAAATGGGTACCCTGCTAGGTTAGCAAAGGGTTAAAGGGTGAAACCATGAGGATTGTCCAACCTTCAGAGACGACCCTAGCACCTCTACCTGAAAAAAACATTCAGCAGAAGAGAACTATTCGTTCAACAATAAATTCCACAAAAATCTGCTCGGTTATGACAGGCAACCGAAATAGGACACCCGGTAAATCCCATTCCCAGTCTCCCTAGGCTTCATCCACCCTGGCGACTCTCGCCAGCCCGTCTCGATCCTGGTAAATCCTCGGCTCTAATCCGTGGACGCATTCCCAGACGTTCGCAGACGATATACCGTCTAAGGAGCCGTACAATCCGGAAGGATTACAGCGTCGGCGTATATCCACATCCACCCACCTGGCCCAGTCCGGCTGGTGTCCCGTGAAAGCGCGTATCGCGCGGCTGTCTCCATACTTCAGGCTGGCGGCGGGCGTTAAAAGCGTGCATTAACCCGCCGCATAGACCCGGCTGGCTGAAGGCAGTATTAATAGGACATGTTCGGTAGCCTGGGTGTCGAACGCGAAACGATTTAAGCGTTTCACCGAACGACTACCGCGGCTCCTCGAAAACCAGGTCGGCTCCAGAGTGCGCTTGCGATCGAAAAGAAACACCGGAGTCGCAGACGACGCGTTGGCAGCCTCATTTTTACTCGTTGAGAATGACCGTCAATAAATATTAGAATAATTTGGGAAAAGGAAGTAGTGGACTCTCTGAATTGCAAACCCACATTGTGGGGTTGCAGGCGTCACTTATCTGTAACTAGCAAAAGTGCTAATATCATGCAGACTGTCATTCTTGAATAGCTACAAGCAGACTGTGGATTTGACGCGTTGAAATTTATAAGAATATAAACATTGAACGAATTTAATAATGTCAATATATATAGTCTTCAGTTTATTAAGACTGTTATAAAAGAAATGGAGGTGTATATGGTTACTGCCTCTTTCAATTGATGCCAAAAATTTTTATTTTGCATGAAGATTTGCACTTTAGTTATAAAATTCTATTAACCCTCGAATGGCATCCATTCGTTCAGCCTCTTTAGGTCTATTCGGACACTGAGTTGGAAAATTTCTGTCTAAATTCTGATCGTCTAGCAGCCAGTTGAAATCATTAGTTACCTGGACTAGGTCCATTAAGACGATCAACAGAGACACATACAACATAAATATGTTATACACGTTTATAAACGAACCATTTCTTTGTTTCGTTGAACCAAATTCACTTTATCCATTTTGCCTCTCGCCCATTGAAACATTCTGGGTGAAATTTGACAGACTGATAGACAAGGGTGCAGAGAGGTTATCAAATTCGATCTGGACGAAGTCCGGTTTCTTTCGGACGACTGTGTGCGCGCGCCGAAAGCCTAGAAATCGCAAGGAGGCTGAAAATTACGACAGCCGGCGAGACGATGACTAATGAGAAATTCACGCGGCCGCTAATGTACCGTATCGTTATCACCTTCCGCGAACGGGCAAAGACCAGGGCCTCTGGACTTACCGGCAGGTGAGGGGAAGGCCCCCGTCGAATCGCGCGCCAGGTGAAAAACACTCGTGGCTAGGTATCGTCTTGCATGCGGCGAGCAAAGAAACACCGATGGAACGCCGCAGCCACCAGCTTCTGGCAGTGGATACAGCAACGTTCGTATAGTATAAACCGTTCAGGGCCCCAACGCGGGTCTCGATTATCCGCGATAGCGGCGGATAATTTAAGACGGTCATTTAGAATATTTGCGCGCGAGAGGATTATTCGGCCCGGCCGGCCGACGATTATTCGGCCGGCGAACGAGCGCCCCCGACGGAGGGGTCAATTAATTATCGCGTAAATTTTGGAGGAGAGTAATGAGCCGGGGAACTGACCGGGAAGCATGGGGGCTCGCGGCGATCAACTGGCAATCTCGTTCTTCTCTCTCTCCCCCCCCCCTCTCTCTCTCTCTCTTTCTCGGTCCCTCGCGGCACGACCTGGACCAAGGTGGAACGTATTTAATTGCTTCCTTGGTTGCGCAGTGATAGAAAGGAAATTAGTGCAGCGGCTTTAATTTTTTCGTGCGGAGATTGGTGCTCGCTCGTTTGGGGATTGGTTTGGTGATCCTTAGTGTGGAGCTTCGGGACAGCCGTGGTTGTTGAAGCACTCATGCTCGTACGAATGAAGAAGATATTTCTAACCCTTAATACTCTGGTCTCTCATAATCCTAACAAGTGACACTTTAGCAGACAGTAAATACAGTGGGTGTACAAATTATTCGTACACCTTTTAAAAACTAATAACTTTTTTATGATTGTACCGAACGACCTGATTTTTTATGATCAATTAGAAGCATTGGTTTACGAATTGATATGGGAAAAAGATTTTCCAAAAATTATAATTTACGAGGTTGCATGCAAAAATAAGAAAAGGCTCTTTTTAAAACTTTTTGATTAGGGCCCTCAATGAAAATTTAAAATATATGTTTTGTAGATCTATGTTAGTTATACACATACTGAAAATTTCATCGGAATCTGTTGACGCAGGAAAAAACGACACTCATCGAAAGATGTACGATTCTGTGGATTTTAAGCAGAAAGTGTAAAATTACTATTTTCACCATTTTTAACTGCTTGTGTAAATTTATATATACAAAACATATATTTTAAATTTTCATTTTAAGGGCCCACACACAATTAAAAAAGTTTTTAAAAGTGCCTTTCTTATTTTTGCATAAAAGTGAATATCTTTTTCACATATCATTTCAATTGATTATAAAGAATCAGGTCGTTTGGTAAAATTATAAAAAAGTGATTAGTTCTTAGAAGGTGTACGAATACTTCTACGAATACACTAATGAAAATAATGGTAAACGAAAATTTACATGCGAATGTCTGTTGCAATAGAAATTCATCTAATAATTCAACGATTCCACACTATTCCATAAAAATTCAATTTCACTTCAAACCCGAAAATATATAACCCTTTTACATGTGTAAATTACAAACTTTAATGAATGTCATCATAGATGGAGAAGACCAAGCAGATCGTATGTTGTTCGCAGAGGACCACGGTCTCACGGTTCTCCGTGGCCAGCGAAATTCCCCCCATGGTCGCGCGTGATATTACATACATATAAATAACACGCGTATTAATTAAATTAGTAAAGAAAATATAATCTAGAAATAAATTTTCGTTTACTTCAGCTACGGGAACCTAGCTAAGTGGAACAATTAAGAAGCACGTTCGAATAATGGCAGTGAATTATAGTTATTACTAATATGTAACTTCTTGTCTCTCCTTCGATGTAATATGTGTTCCAGGAAGTTAAAGACTTTGATTCAATTAGGATGTTCTTCCGTGTTCTCCGGTATCGCTGGTCATTTTAATTCAAATTTAAAAAAGTAGTCAAATGTAGTCAAATGTAGTCAAACGTGAATAAATTTTCCGTGAAATAAATTATGTCGCCAGTCTGTAAAGCAAAACTGTTCTACTAAAATTTTTAGAAGATTACAAAATGGTTTCTCCTACATCTCGAAAGAAGTTATACGATTCTAATCGCATAATATAGTGCCTGAAATTTTCATAAAGCCATCTATATCATGACGTATTTTTTTAAATTATTGTCAAGTTTACTACGTTTTCTCATCTACAATATTATATTTAGTTGATACTAATCATAAATCTACGAGTATCTGCTCGGAAATGTTCAACTTTCGGAGTGTTACATTTTTTAGATACTGGACACGATAACTTCATTTATCATCACCCCAGATTTAAACCCAATAGAAAATCTTTGGGGGATACTCGCAAGGAAAGTTTATGGCAATTGCAAGCAATACAGTACTATTAATGATTTATGGAAAGCGGTGAACGAAGCATGGGCATTTATTCAAGAAGACATCTATTCAAGAAGCCCCATTGTACTTTCAAAGTTATTCGAAGAAATGACAGAGTTCTACTAATTATTCATATAGAAATAAAAAAGAACTTATTGTTAATTTTTTGAACCTACTTATTTAAAAAATATGTGGCTTTATAGAAATTTCGCAGTCTATTTTATATAAAATTATATATTTACGTTTATTTTTTAAAGCAAATATTATTTCTATTGTTTCAATCGATATATATGTTCGTTTAATACGTCTAAAAAATGAAATCATACTCAAATTTATCATAAGTACAGAATAATTATAAGCTATTACCAAAAAACGTGGTGGCTTTATGGAAATTTCGGGCACTGTAACATGTTTATTTATAGCTGAAATTGCTACTACATTATTCATTAAAAAATCCTCAATTGTTCATTATTTATTTATGGAATCGTATAAAATAAGAATAGAAGTAGAAGAAGTTATCCTGGAAATATTGTTCATATTTGACAACAACAGTGTATAAACAGCTTCTCTACAGAGTAGAATCCATTTATTGCCCAACACCTCGCACCGAAGCCGCAGTAGTCCGCCAGCGCAGAGAGCTCCGGTATAGCAATTATCATCGATTAGATCAATTTTTACGCGATACGATCTCGTTCTCGCCGGATTACCCGGGTCACGAGAAACCGTACGAGTTTCGATTAATCACTCCGCGGCGAGGATTGTCCTGCTAAATAGTTGCAACTCGGCGAGCCGTGTCGTCAAAGGGCGCCCATCGAAGAATGCTACACCTTTTCAATGAGCGGAGGGTGTAGAGTGCAGCATGCAACGGATAATCACGATATATTGTCCGCGATTATAGGAGAAACGGCGCGTGATCGCGAACAATTCAAATCCCTATCTCGTGTATGAACACGCGGAACCGTGTTCACCGCATATTGCTACACGGATTTAATTAATTCGTGATCGGTAGCCCGTGCGCCGACGCGCGGATTCTTTATTTCTCCCACCCCGGCAACAGTTGCAAACCACCTTGCAACCGTTCCTCTCGAGATTCCTTCTTCGTATATAGTATACTAAACGCGGTTTAAAAGTCTTCCCCGCGGAATGCGCATTGACTCCGGTGTCGCTGTTGCGCAACGGACTCAGCCACGGGATAGAGTGTGGAACACATTATTTCGTAAGCAGGAAGAAGAAACGGGTGATTGAAACACAGTGAAATTTTACGCTTTTAACACTGTCTTCGAATCGCCCCCCCCCCCCTCGCCAGCCGAACAAGCCACGGCGGAAAGAAAAACTGCGAGTCGTGGGAAACGAACGGTCGATCGGCAGCCATCTTACATGATTTATGACGGGCTCGAACGGTTGTGTGAAACAGAACGCTCGTAGTGCATCGAACATACGAATTTCGTTGTAAATCGATCTGTTGATGGGAATCGGGAACAGATTTTGTCTTTTGGAATCTTGCAAAAATCAATTCATCGCATTTTCTTGGAGCACGTGTCTTTAAACACGTGCTCGCAAAAGAATTTACTCAAATTCATTAGAACAACGAAGTTGCGTATCGAACAACTAAACTAACGTTGACACATAATGCTCTTTTTCTTGTTCAACTCTATTTAAATCCTACAGTATGTACATGATCGATCGGCAGCCATTTTAAATGATCGGTTGTGTAAAATAGAACGCTGAAAGTGCGCCGAAGACAATCTTATTATAAATTGCTCGTTGCTAATTAAAATT
The DNA here is from genome assembly GCA_028455605.1 of Lasioglossum malachurum. Classification (NCBI taxonomy): domain Eukaryota; kingdom Metazoa; phylum Arthropoda; class Insecta; order Hymenoptera; family Halictidae; genus Lasioglossum; species Lasioglossum malachurum. The sequence continues at coordinate 18,857,973 of CM052319.1, forward strand.
CTAATTGAAAGCGTAATATTAAGACAATGAATATGTATTTCGAAGAAATTCAGTTCTGATTGAAGAATTACTGAACAAATTTTAAAAACATCGAATTGTGAAGAAAAAACGTGTAAAATTACGTCACTTTTAGTGCTCCGTAAAGCCAGTGTTAAAAGCGACCGTACTTTTCCGTGCGCGTAATAAAATCATGAAATTAACGGTCCAATTACTATTGCCATTATGCAGACGTTAATTCTCGTATTTGCATATCGCAGGTCAGACATTCGCTAAATAATTGCACAGCGTGCTCAGTCAAACTATTACGAATGAAAACGAGTCCGCGACCCCGCGTTAATTACGAAACCCCCGGTTCGCCATTATTCGAACGAAAGAAAAAAAATGTTTGCCTGGCGGGCACGCTCTCGAAATGGCGACGACGTGCACTCCTAGGCGAAATGAACTCTATTATGCTGTATTTACTTCTGGATCAGTGAAGTCACGATCACCAAGCATATTCTCGTAGCTGTCATCGAGTCACGGCAGGCTCTCGCTGAACGTTTTCACCGTGTTCGATTTATTACATCCGGTTGGTGCACCCGGGACACCTGCATATACATATGTTGCCCGCACGATTTGATCCCGATGGTAAATGTGACGCTGATTGTGATCACGTTCGTGAACGAGGCATTTTTCCATAATTACAGGGAAAACGCGAGGACGATTGGAAATTACTGTAACCACGGCGCGCTGTTCCTTCGGCCAACGCAGTTTTCTCCAGCGAAAATTTCGTGTTGCGAAATCGTGTATCCATGAACATTAAAAATACAGAAATGAAAATTGTCAATTACAAAATGCAGTCCATCTACCAAATTATGTACATTTTACATTTTAAATATTAAAAAGAAAAACATTAAAAAAATGTATGTACACTTTAAATATTCAATGTTTTTGAATGTTCAATTTTCGAGAACATTTAATTTATCTTAATTTTGCATTGAATTCGTGTAGGTAATTTGCACCTGAAAGAAATTAAATTTTATCTAGTGAATTTACACTGGTGGACAAAATGATGAGGCACCGTTGTACACACATAAAATTTGATATGTATGTCGTGAAATCTCAGTGGAGACAGAGAGAGAGAGAGAGAGAGAAACGAATTATATTCACGGATGAAAAGAAACTAAAGGATGATCCAGATGGATACAATTACTATTTCCATGATTTAAGAAAGGCACGAAGGGTTTTGAGTCGTCGACAATGAAATAAAATTTATTCAAGGCCGCGTGAACAGTGCTGGCTAGTTAAATTTAATTAAAGAGCAAATTGGAACCTATGCTTGCAGAATTGCTGGCAGGAAATATATATTTCAGCAAGATAATGCAACTGTGCATACAATATATATTTTGCATGGTCTCCTGACATAAACGTTATCGAGAATGTTCGGGGAAGACTGTCAAGAATATTATACGAAGGTGGAAATCACAGTATCCGAATTGAAATCAACAATTTTAGAAGCTTGGGAAAGCATACATCAAAATGATATAAAAAATCTATATGGCAGTTTACCAAGAAGAATGATTGAAGTTGTCCACGCTTTACTAAAACTGCCAAAAATTGTGTAATTTTGTTGAATTCTAATACTTTCCTTATTTTATATTCAAATATATATTGCCTTATTATTTTGCCCACACTAAAAGTCAATTTTTGTAGAAATAATAAAGTTTGAACGAGCTTTTTAATTTTTAGTATATTATATATAAAAGTTAGTACCTTATTTTGTTGTATATTCAATTCCTACGTGTATACATGTACAAATGAATGTTCATCGCTAAAAATCATTTTGACCACCAGAGTACGTATAGTTTATGAGTTTAACTTTATTGTTGCTATGAACAGCCTTGTAAATATGCATTTGCATAACGTTCCAACGCAAAGGGTATGTAAATGATAATCCCGTGCATCTTAATTCGATCAATGTAATAATTCATTGGACCCCAGCCAATTTGTGAGTGTTCATACTTCTTTAAATTCGTCTCCTTTACGCTCCTTATCAATTTAACAAGGCCAGATGAAGATATAAAATCGTATTAAACGAACGACTCGAAATTCTTTAAGAGGATTAAACCCTTAACCGAAGCCACGAAGCGTGTCTGCCGATGAGACAGTTTAATCGAGAAGGATTGGCATAGCTGTCTGACAGGAAGAAATCGAAAAACCACTTCCATCACCTTTTCAAGCACCTACAATTTGCCTGGTGTTACGAGTTAGATCTTATTGGTCAGTTTGTCGACACTTCCCTTCGAAGAATCGAGATACAAGTCATCGCGGACGCCATCATAGACCATTTCCATGGAATTGCTAGTTGCAAAAGTTGCGAGGAGATTTGCAAGTTCCTGTTTTTCTTTATAAATCCACGGAGGACAAAAATACCAAATAGTTTGAGACGAACCTGTTATCAAAATTTTATTACGTAGATTCTGAAATATCTGTTTCATCAGAAAGCTATCTAAAAAAAGCTCTTCGCACAACAATTAAAGTTTTAAAAAATATAAGAACTTATTTCGATATTTTTTACAAGATGACTACAAAAAATTATTAGAAAATAATGTAGGTCTTCAATTCGTTACAGAAATATAAAACGTGTTATCATTAACAAAAGCTTGATCAATTTAAAATAAAAAGAATATTTTCAAACATTTATATATATATATATATATCACAGTAGTTATTTGTATGATTTACTTAAATTCTTAGGCATTTATACTGTTCAAAATGAATCAACCAGATACTGTTTCACAGGTGTTGAGAAAATGTGATGGGGAAAGCTTTTTTCATCGAAGTTATAGAGTTCGTCAGGAATTTTCAGGTGGGATTTTATGGGTGAGTTAACATCTTAGTAGTATAAGTTTCCTTTCCGGAGACGACCTTGAGTGGAAGGCGACCTAACCGCCCCGGTTTCTGCATTTCACAGACCAGTCGCGAGTCTCGACCGGAGAAATCCACTCGTCTATGATAAGGACTTGATCTGATAGTTTTCCGTTTTGTCGGGCGTTAACGTGAAAGGAAAATGAGAGGAACAAGAAGAAGGAGGACGGGTTCCTCTTTCGCGATGACCTTACAGAACCGGCCGCAGGGAAAAAGCAATGAAAACACGCGAACGAGTAATAAAAGGAAGTGATTTAATGGAACGAAGGCGAATCGCGTCGATCCGTATGAAGAACTATTAATTTGCCTTTCTTTTTCTCTTACTTCGCAGCTGTTCGATTGATTCTCTATCGAAAGTATGCGCGAAGATTTATAGAATTTTTAAATATTTTTTCGTAAAAATATTTCTGCGTTATTAAAAATAAGCTGATAGCGTTCCATTCGGATCTTAATTAAGCCGGCGGCAGTTGCACAGTGGAACGATGCGATATTTTCCTACCCATGAATATCCTTTGCAGATAAAAATCCTCGCTAATAACAACTGCTGAATCCCTTCTTAATATTCATATGAGATTCCGCACACCTTAATTATAAAATTCTTCAAATATTTCTAGAACGGTCTTTCCCTTGCAATAGACTGGGCACTCTGGATTGTTATGTGTATTTACTGGGAAATTAAATTTAATTAGACCCGAATAACGAGTGTTTACGTGGAAATAAATTTGTTCAATTACAATGTCCGAATAAGTTAGCTTATCAGACTACATTAGATCATGTGATATGGTAAGAGAACTTTGAATATATTATTTTCAATGATATGTGCGAGGTTGAATCATACTTGAACAGTTACAAAAATATTTTCTTAATGCAGTGCACCTGCAGCAACTTGCAATGCAGATTCATACAGTTTTATACAGGGTGAACAACATAACTTGATCACTTGAAATGTTTCTTTCAATGGGGAAACCAGGCAAAATATTTTTCAAAATTTCGAGGTGTTCAATTTTTAAATGGTAGTGCATAATAGATCAGATCAGGACAAATCTAACGACTCGTCACACTATGACCTTTATGTGACATTGAATTCGTGTACAGGGTGTATAAAAAGTAATGGTCATCCGTCGTAGGGGTGAATCTACACTTCTGGATCGGTGGACATTTGTAAAAGAAACTTTCCTCAAAATTGCTTATATCAAAGAAAATTGTTGTTAAAGTTTGTTTTTACTCATGTGTGCGTAACTTAAGCCAAATGAAATTTAAAGAGGCATTCGTCGCTAGGCCCGTACCAAGCGATCGTCTCCCTGCCCATTCGGATCATAAATGTAAAGTGAAAGTAAATATGAAAGAATACCTTATATCCATTTTTATACATAAGAATATTAATCCTGGGTTATAAACTACTAATGTCAAGTATAGGTACTTACGAATTTTTCAAAACCTTCTGTTCCTCCGTCGGATCAAGTGGACACTGCCATTTTCGCGAATACGTCTTATTAACGATGAAGCACAGAACACCACACTTCTAGATAATCGCTGGACACTACACAACACACTTTCCGAAATCGTAACAGCGAACGGGAAGAAGTTACTCCGACCACGGTCAAAATAGTACTGCGGTCGTCACTTCGGTTTTTCATAAATGATTAAGGGTGGATTTAGGTGGGGAGATGTTGCGTTTGTTAATTGGACGGGGTTGCGTCGGAAGGACTTCAGATTGGGAAGTGGGGGAACTGTGAAAGAAATTCCTTTTGGCTTTGTCTACGGTCATCAATAACGTGTTTATAAGGGTAGTTTTTTGCTTGCTATAACGTCCTTTACAGGTACATCGCCTAATCCGCTGGAGGAACGGTGAGGTACGGTAACATTTTATAATACAGGATTAATTTTCTTATAACAATGGATATAAGATATTCTTTCATATTTTGCAACTTCAAATTTATGATCCGAATGGGCAGGGAGACAATGACGTCGTACGGGCCTAGCGTAATTTCATTTGTCTCGAAGCACGCACACGATTATGTTCGGTCTCATCGACACGGTCGGGTGGACTGTAGTAGTAAGCTTTTGTCTAAATAAGTGTTTATGCAAATTTTGCAAAAACTTTAACAGACTTTTTCTCTTCTGGATGAGTGGAAGGTGTTGATGTAAAAAAACAACATTACCAACAATTTCTTTATTATAAACAATTTTGGGGCAAGTTTCTCTTAGAAATGTTCACCGATCCAGAGGTGTAGATTCACCTCTTGATGACCATTACTTTTTATACATCCTGTACACTCAGCAACAACACTATGAGACACTATACAGGGTGGGACCATAGATTGGTGATAGAAAAGAATCTGTCATAATCTTATGTTAATATTTATTTTGTAGGTGGACGTCGAGGACATATGAAGGTCAACTCAGTTGTTTAAACTAGAATGATACACTTTTCTATGCATTATCGATTATCCCGTCGACCATTTTCGCCAAACACGAAATTATCACCAGAAGGTAGTAAGTATATATTAATATAATATATAAAAAAAAATATTAATATAATATATGTATAAAATACATATTGTAATAATATATACATTTACAATATATTATATTTGTGGTGAAAATACGGTGACCTACAACTCAAGGTCATTCAGTCATCTATGACAAAAATGATCGCGTGCAATTTAAAGCAGTGGACATGTTAAAAATATTTAAGGACATTAATGTATTAGTGCTTCAGCTTATAATAAGATAATTAAAAGAAGAATTCAATTTTTATTTGGATCCCGTGTCCTGCATTCAATTCGAACATTTTTTATTTTGCATAAAGATCCGCAGTCTACTAATAAGTGATACACTAGTATCGGGGTTATCGCGGGCAATATTGATGGATCCGGTGGCAGCGCTAAAGGCGTCGAGAGGTAGCAAACGTGCGGCAAGTTTGCCGGTGGGTTGTCGCGGATGAAATCGTCGTCATAAAGCCGGCCCTCTCCCCTCGGGATCGTAAATATTTGGACGATAGAGTCTCGATAGCGCGACCCCGGGGTTGCGTGCGGAATGGGAGGCGCGACGACGACTGCACCTTCTTCTCGTGTTGGTACACACCCAGCCCCGATCTCGAATTAATCCGCGGAGAGGTTAGCTGCCGGTGCACACCGGTAACTTGACCGTAGCTCGACCGCAAAACCCGTGGAAACGTGGGGGAATAAGGAGAGAAAGAGGAACACCATCAGCCATCAGAGACGGAGAGACCGTCCGGGGGGATAAGCCGCGGAAGAGGACGGACAATGGCGGAACATTCTTACACGCATCCTGTTTGCGGTTGACGAAAACTTATCGAGCCACGAAATTTCTGGGAATCGGTGCTCTGGCACGTTGTCACTTCGCTCGACCTTTTTTCGACACCTCGGACGCCTCTGGATGCTTTGCACCTCCGATGGCATTTCGGGGGGACTTGACGGGGCTTGGGTTTCCGTGGGATGATCGGGATTTCGTCGCGCGATCGTGAACAGGTTCGTGGAAACGCCCAGTTTCAGATCCAAATGTCTTTCGTTTCTAAAAGAAGTTAAAGTTTAAAGGGGTGGACCTGGTGTTCCTGATTTCTCAATGTTTTTCATTTCTCGAAAAATGAGAAATAAGACCACATTTCTCGAGAATTCTCTAGAATCTTTAATAAAATAAAAAGATATTGGAAAACTTATGATATTTGGGATATCTATTTATCAAAGTATATTCATCGAAAGCGCAAAGAACGTTAACTCAACGTTTATTCCTGTCCAATATGTACATTAGGGTGGACCTAAGCTAATACTTGGAGCAAAATTTCTATCGAGATGCAATGCACGCAACTATCCAGTATTGTTCCTTTAGGTGAGAAAAAAATTTGTGAAAATTTTGAAAATTGTGAAATTCGCCTTAAGTATGGAACATGGCACATCGTTGGATTTGTCATTTTTTTCTGAATAGAAATATAGAATAATTATATGACCTCCTTTAAGTAAAAGTAACGATGACCTTGAAATTTCGAAATATGGTTTCCAAAAAATTTTCGTGCAATCACAAGTAACAGAGATATTTAAATACCTACATTAAAATGTAGCATGTTTTGATTGATGGTAGGACATACGTATTTGTTCATTTCACCCCGAGAATATGTTATAAAATAAATGAGATTCATAAGAATTTTCCTAGATTTAAATTTCTCGAGAAATGAGAAATAATCAATTATAAAATTTCTCGAGGAGGAACACTAGGTGGACCACCTTGGCTACTCAGAAATTAAGAGAAATTTTCGGGAATTTTTTCAAGGATAATTAATAAGTGAAAAATTCTGGGATTTTATGGCGATATTAAAGTAACTCGTTACTTCGTTCTCCATTTTTCTTAGAACAAAATATTAAAAAATGGCGGAGTTATTAGCTAGAAAAATTGACCTGCAAGTTTGATGAAGCATAGTATCACACACACACACAAGGAATAATTAGTAATAATTAATATAATTGTCATTTTAAACAAATTCCACGTAAGAATCATTGATTAATTCACGAAACAAATGGGAACACAATGTGGCGAATGCATGAACGGAACTGTACCGCAACTAAATGCAGAAAAATTTAATTAAGCAGCCCGTAGCAAGTCCCCAGCCCGACCAGGCCAAATATAGCACCTTTCACTTTCGTCGAGCAATAATAACTGTCTTAATCTCGGGCGCAATGCTAATAACGCATTGTTACGCCAAACAATTCACGCAGCATGATTTTAATGGACTAGTGAAACGTCAGACACGCTAACTCACGCTGTAGAACGTACCGCGTCGTGTTTTTACAATTACACTGGCGAAACAGCGTTCATTAATGCGCACGCAGCGGTTTTACTCGATAACTGTATAAATCATGGCACATGACACCCTCCATTACGATGCTTGTTACGTCTGATCCGGGCCTGGAATGCCTGCGGTCCATTAACAAACGATTTCCATATTTTCGCGGGAACTCCGACGACATTACGGTAATCAGTTGCCGAACTTATGAATCATTACGACATTAGGGGTCGAGAAAGATTGTGGAACACGTGGAGGCTGTTCGACCGAATGAAATCTAACATTTTTCACCGGTCGATCGTTAAGGTTCGAACGCGCATAAAATTCCTCGTAAAAGCTAATGAGAATGGGTGGAAAGTTATTTAAAAAATGGCCAATGAACCCTGCAAGTGCTGGGTCACGTGAATCATAGGCATTGGCAGACATTTTCTACAACGTTGCATGAAAACTAACTTTTCTGTTGGAAGAAAGAATGCACTTGTGAAACGCAATAGTATTACAATTCTTATTTCTGGTCTTTTAGTTATAGTTTGCATTAAGTTATTGACGAACTACAAACGAGTATAGCTGCTTATGTGATTATAAGAATTTCTTATAGACTGCGGATCTTTATGCATTTATAGCAAAATTGAGTAGATGAAATTCAGAAATGTTGAAAAATCTTAAAAATTGAAGATGCTCAGTGTATTAGGTGGTCTCACGAGGAATGTGGGGAGAGGAAAACTGACTTATTTTTGTGCACCCCATGTTTTGAACTTTCTTTTACCTCATTTTCTTCGTAATTGTTTTTTACTTTTATTTCAATTATTTGTTTACTTCTGTTTTTACTTTTAGTTAATTTTTTTTGTTCATTACTAGTCGTTGTTTGAATATTTTTGGGTACCTTTGCCTAGTTACCTTAAGTTACGAAATTGTTTATATGTTCCTTTGCACTAGCTTTATTTTATATTTGAGAAAAATACTATTTTGTGATTATATATTCTAGTCGAATAAAGTTATTTTATGAGAGAGATTTGTCGTTTTATTTTAACACCCTGATTTACATGGACATTTTTGTATTGGTGCCATATTAGGGATTCAAGCTGTACCATATTAAGAACCCCTTTCGCTGGAACCTGCAAATGACACACCACAAAAAATAATACAATATTTTTCCCAAGCTGTATTAATTTTTTAACAAACTTTACCTCAGAATCTTATAGGGAGGAAATGCATCTACAACTGGTAATTCTTCGGTCGAAAAAGAGCATCTAAAATAATAAAAATTTGACCAACAAAAATTGACATGATATCTAGGAAGAAATAATATTCAATGTAGTTTCTATTTCTTGCAATCGATGCAGACAATTTTTATTTTACATTAAGATCCGCAGTCTAATTATAACATTTGATAATAGTGTGACAAAAGAAATAAATATTGCACAAATCAGTGTGTCAACCAAGCGAATCTGTATAGCGATGCGAAGTTGCAGAAATAAGAAGCACGAGCGAAAACCAGTCGAAAAACATAGGATAAATAAGATGAAAGAAAAATGTGTGATTTAAGTATACACGAGAAATGTTTTTATGTCACCCTCTGCGCAAAAAGAGATAAGCAGAGGACAAGTAAATTGGCAAGCTTTGGATTCACTTGGTGGAGCACAGCCTCCTGGGTATAGGATCTCGTTTCCAGCAAGATGATGAGCATAATGATCGAGTCGACGGAGGCCGCGTTATTGATGCTTTTTAAAACGCAATAAGTATTACCCGGTAGCGATTCGACGTCCGTTTTCGCAAAATCGATACCTCATTTTGTATAATTTCGCCGAGAATGCAACTTTGAACGCTTCGAGTGGCCGAGATGCATCGCGGGTATTCAAGACGCCAGATGGGGGCGCCTGGCTTGTTGATTTTAAAGGTTCTTCGAATGAAGTCTTCCGAGTATAATTATGATGCTACGGTAAAAGAAGCAGAGAAGTGGTGAATTGAGGGATTATAATGGGGGAATGCAACTGTTACTTATGGGATACTTTGCTTAATCCAGTGTTATCTGCGTAATAAAAGGAGACCGGTTTTTGTACCGAATAATATTATTTTTAATGGGTCGACCGCGAAAAATCGTAAACGTCCTTTATCAATAGCACACATCGATGTGTTATTATAAAATTTACCTGCCTCGCTGTAATTACTAGTCTGGCTTCACAGACTTCAGACAATATTAATCGTTAATGCACGAGCACGCTGCGGACAGATTGGTGTCGTTAAATCTTAGTTGAAACATTGTCAACACTTAACTTGTTCTAGCATCTTGAAAAACATTGAAAGACATTTTACAAGCCTTACTTTTAATTCCGTTCTTGTACTAGATTTAAATCTCACAATCAATACTAGATTTTTTTCGTTTTGTTAAAGCTTAAAAGAAACCTATCTCCTATAAATTATTATGTATTTAGTATGTGATCCAGTAGATTTGTACCCGGGGCGGCTGCAGATCCAAGTTTCGATCCTGTGGGATCGATGGTTCAGAAGTTATGCTTGCTTAAAGTTGAGCAATCTGCAGTGTTTTTGACAGGTGAGAGAAGAACCGCCGGTCCTTACCGCCCCTCATCCCGACCTAATCGCCAACCAACTCGGTAAGCAGCGTGCGACTGTCACTACAAACCGATATGGCGGCGCCCTTACCTGACAAAAACACTGCAAATTACTCAACTTTAAGCAAGCATAACTCCTGAACCATTGATCCTACGGGATCGAAACTTCATCTCGAAACAAATCTAGTGGATTACATACCAAATACATCATAATTTATAGGAGAAAGGCACAAATTTTGAGTTCGGTAAAGTAGAGTGCAGCCAATTTTCATTTCTTTTTTAAACCATTCCTTCATCCACCTGCGCTTCTTTTTCTCCTACTTTTTTGAAGCTATAGCTAATGCAATGGCCACACAACTTGCAATAATATTGTCTCGTGTGGGTGAGCCAGCAATATTATTGTGCAATACGTTTGGAGGCCGTTTTATGCTCATGAAAAAATTTCTTTATAAACAGCAATAAAATTGACAACCATGACATTGGTGTGTCCAGTGCGTTAATTCGGAAATAACACTGTTCCATTTTATGTGGTGTCTCAACTTTAACGACAGTCCCATAAAATAACAGCACGGACTCGTTGAAATTCTTGGATGGACTGGCGGTTATCAAGGGTGGTAGCACACCTTAGAGGACAAGTTTCCATCGGTTCTCGAAATTCCGGTTCGTTTTTCGAGCTCTACCGGGAGAGCCCTTAACCACCCGACCCGTGGCCACTAAATGAAGATTTATAGGGGGCTGCTATTTGCACGGCACGGCACGGCACGCCATACCATACCACACGACGCCATGCGATGCCACGCCGTGCCACGCCACGGCAGGCCACGCCACGCCACTCACAGTGGGCCTCGTGGCACGCAGCGCACACACGGGGCCCGGTAATCCACCGATACGGCCAGAAATACGAGTGTCTCCTTCTTCGTGAGCATCTAGCGTGCTCGCATTCGTATGCACCGTGCACGCACCGATTACGGTGCAGCGGGAAAAATAAGTGTGCGCCGCGCCGGTGCAGCCAATGCAAGCCGTTGCTGCAGCCGCCGCCGCCAGGTCCACCGGTTCGAAGCACGGTTGCAATTGGTCGCGATTTTGTCGATGATACCCGGCCCGATATTTATGAGACCGGCTCTCCTCTCCGAGAATCGACGATGCCGTTCGTAATAATGAATTACAACCGGCAGAATTATTATTAATTGTTACCGGCATGATGTATTGTTCCGCGAACCGATCCGCAAGTGATAACGAACGCCACAGTGGAAACTTGCGGGAGAAGTTTGCTACCGCGGCTGCAGGACTTTCTTCGGTCTCGGTTCAACGGTAATTGATTACACCGTGATTACTTTTCGGTTTCATTAATAAACGTAATCCCGATAACGGGGCTCGTTAATCAATTAATCAGAGGCTGATCGGTAATCGGGGATGACGCTCGTAATTTGTTGTTGTTAGCCGCGGTTATAAATAGACTGTCTGTCGTCGGGGCAAATTGTCTGATATCCGAGGGCACGATGAGGGATCGAACAAATATGGTGGTGAGATGAAAGAGAAGAATATCCTTAATGTAAAAGGAAATTACAGAAGCATCTTCGAGGTGGGGGGCGAGAGTTGAAGTGCACATCATACGTGAAAAATTACCGACATTTAATCTCGTGGAACAAATCATGTAAAAATTTACGTGAAGACATTGTGAATATCTTGAGCTTGGTATTTACTGTTATCAAGCTTCATCGATTCGTTTACATTCGTAAAGCGGCCCCTACACGATCAATAATATTGTCAATATTAGCGGCTTCTCAGCTTGCACCACTCATTGGACCAGCGTCTATTTCTTTTTCTTTGTTTTTTCTTGTTCGCACGGTGAACATAAAAGAAAAGAAAAAGGCACATACAGACAGTGTTGGGCAAATTTTATATTTCGAATAATAAATAATTAAATAATAAATAAACGTGTGATTTTAATTGCAAATAATAACTAAACTTTTCATTTAAGTAAATTATTATTTCTTATTTGCAAATAAAAGATTAATTTATTATTTGGATTGAGGTGGAAATCAAATAAATAGTTTTTGATCTTCTCTTATTTCTTGTATTTTGTATATAGAATGAACACGTGCGGGTTTTTTTTCTGCCTAGCTGCCTATAAAAAAATACAATTTAATTTATTATTTGTCAATACAAATAATAATTGAAATTGTATTTGTAAATAACAATTAACTTTATTATTTTGAATAATTAATTTAGACTTGCTCAAATAATAAATAACTTGTTATTTAAATTGTTATTTAAATAATTACTTATTTAAATAAATTTATTTATTGCCCAACACTGTGTGCATACAGATCAGATCGAATTGAGTAACCTGCTCCTTTTTCGAAGTCGGTTAAAAATTAACATTAATCCAATGCTTCGACTAGTCACTATTAAAGTTTCAATTGTTTCCGAAGCTCCACGCTGTCTAGAAACGCACACGGATCCGCAGTCCGGTTATTAAATTAGCATAATGCACGGTATACATCAGCCGAGCAAAGAAAGGCGATGAAAAGTAGCAGTTTTCGAGTCCCGTGTCTGGCGACTCGGCATTATGTAAGCAATTTGACTATTAATTGGAAAAAATGGCCCGGGTGAGGGATCGTTCGGCGAAGGATTACAATCCCGCCGACGAGAGGCTTACGCAATAATAAATAATATTCGATAAATCATCGCGGGGCGCAGTGTAATGCACACCGGTGCAGTCCGGCGCAGCGCGCGGCGCGCTCGTACGCATATTATTAATCATACGAAAAAGCGTTAAGTACATAATAAATTACTCGTGCCTCCCGGAGACCCGAGTTACGTGAAAACTTCCCAGGCATTCAATTAGCCGTATCTAATATCGCAATCCGACTCGATATTTCAAACTTTCGTTGTATCCGCGCCGCGCCGGTCTGCGAAAAGTCCACCGACGATGCCCGACGAACGTATCGACTCGTGAAACACATATTGCGAAATTGCACCGTGAATTTCTAATCTCGGCTCGGTCGGAGCTAATGACACGTGACCGTAGTCAGGGTTATCAATGTGCGCGCGATTCAGCTACTGTATCGTAGTATTTTTCTTCCCGTTTATTCATCGTTTCCTTTTTCTTTTCCTGTGCTCGTAGCACTTGAGCACAGATTTTCCTGCAATCGATTTGAATTTTAACGAGGAGCCTGTTTCATTAGCTCCAAAGTATACTGTGAGTCACTCTTCGGTTTTGTTTCAGCTTTCGCGAATCTCTTGCGGAGGTTTATAAAGTTGTGCGTACCTCGGTTAGCTGTTAATTACATGTTTGCAACGTGTAATTAGGTGTACGAATTAATTGGTAATTTCGTGAATTTATTGGTTATTTAGAGACAGCCAAGCACATTTTACTGTTAGAAAGAAATTAGACTGCGGATTTTATGCAAAATAAACTGGAGAGCTACATAGATATTTGTTTCTTTAATTTTCTTCGGTTTTTTAATTTATGGTTTTATATTGAATTAGCTGCTAGGTTACTAGCGACATTATAAAATGAATCAGGATATACTACATCATTTGCTTGATAAGTTTGGTTTCTTTGATAATTGTCTTAAAGAGACGAAAATAATACACAGGTATCTTTTAGTACTTCAACTATTTCCATCATTAATTCCATAAAGTACATTCCAATTTCATCAATAAAATTTTTACTGAGATTAATATTTCCTACCACATGTTCTATTTAAATTGTACTTTGTTAAATTGCTGTTCCATGAAGCAAAATATTTCCATAAATGTTTAATAGAACACAATAAAATTCAGCAATTACAAGCATTTTCTAAGGAAAAGAGTGTTAATTGGTCTAATAAAGTGTCGTGTATATTTATGGCGTACACGATATAAAATCACTATCGCTGAAATAATTGCGAGCAGTGCGCTACGAATCAGCAGCGAAAGGATCAATAAATAGTGTGACATAAAACTAAAGCTATTAAAACACGAATCACAGTATAAATAGCAGCAACTTGAATAACATATTTCGCAGTGGGTCAATGTGTGACGCAAATCCACCCCTGTTTGAACAATCTCTAGCAGACATAACTCAATATGAATGAGTCCCTCATATGAAGAAAATGTTGTTGCACATTTTCAACTTATTTTTTCATGTAGAATTAGTGTTCTCCTTCTCGAGAATTCTTTCTCGAGAATTTCTCGAGAAATTTTATAATTATATAATAGAAATTACAGTATTTCTCGAGAAATTTAAATCTAGGAAAATTCTTTTGAATTTATTTTATAACATATTCTCTCGGAAATTAACAAATACGTACGTCCTACCATCAATCAAAACATGCTACATTTTAATGTAGGTATTTCAATATATTTGTTACTTGTGATTATACGAAAAAATGTCAGAGACGAAATTTGCACTGTTCAATTAGGTAAATATAATGGCAAAATAAAAAGTTTTTTGGATACCATATTTCGAAATTTCAAGGTCATCGTTATTTTTACTTGAAGAAGGTCATATAATTATTCTATATTCCTATTCAGAAAAAAAGACAAATCCAACGATGTGCCATGTTCCATAGTTAAGGTGAATTTCACAATTTTCAAAATTTTCAATTTAAGTGTCCCACGTCATCCTTTTATCCGATCGATCTCAAACATTGCACAAATTTTTTTTCTCACCTAAGGGAACAATACTGGATAGTTGCGTGCATTTTATCTCGATAAAAATTGTTCTCCAAGTATAGCTTAGGTCCACCCTAATGTATATACTGGATAGGAATAAACATTGAGTTAATGTTTTTTGCGCTTTCGATAAATATTATCCACGATATTCCTAATATCGTAAGTTTTCCAATATTTTTTCATTTTCTTAAAAATTCTCGAGAGATATAGTCTTATTTCTCATTTCTCTTCACTCAATTTCTCTTCTCTCAAATGTTGAGAAATCGGGAACACTATGTAGAATTCCATTTCGGTTGTAGGACCAGATCGTATAAATCCCCAACTAACAGATTTCGCAATGGGTCAATAGTGACACAACTCCAGCCCCCTCGGAGCAGCTCATTTCGCCACTGCGAAATGGCGATTGGTAATCTTAGCGGTGGTTGCTTGACCGGGTCCGGTGGTGGAAGAAACGCAATATCAATCGTCTTTAATTACCAGCGGTGTTCATCTCGGCGCGCGTTCAGGCGGAAGCAATCTCGATTCCGTCGAAGAAGGGGCCCTCTCGAAGGATGAGAAATATCGGGACAAGGGATCATCTCATTTTCGATCTGGCCGGAACGAGGCCTTGGCCGAGGCCCCGTTCGATTTTTCTTTCTCGCTGCGAGATACGTCCGAGCACCGGGGATACTGCATAAGCGCTATGACGTATCTACCATCGGTAATTATTGCTGATTAACGACTGGCCGCCCCGTTATCTCCCGTCCGCGTCGTACAAAAGCGAAAACGGACGAAAGGAAAGAGGACCTCTATAACTTCGATCATTCTCGATGCTGGCCGATGACGAACTTGTCAATGAACGTGCTGCCTCGACAGGTTCTTGGAAATCGATCATATTACAGGATTTTAATCAATTTAATTTTACACTGCTCGTCAAAATGATAAGGTAGCTCAAGGTTTTTAGCAGTGGACATTCATTTGTACTGTATATACACGTAGAAAGTGAATATACAACAAAATAAGGTACTAACTTTTACATAATTAAAAATTAAACAACTCGTCCAAATCATTTATTATTTCTACAAAAATTGACTTTTAGTGTGGGCCAAATGATAAGGCACTTTGAATATAAAGAGTAAGAAAAGTATTAGAAATCAACAAAATTACCCAATATTCGGCATTTTTAATTAAAATTGCTGATTTCAATTCGGATACTGTACTGTACTGCTTTCCACCTTCGTATAATATTCTTGACAGTCTTCCCCAAACGTTCTCGATAACGTTTAGGTCAGGAGGCCTTGCAGGCCAATTCGAAACCTTTATATTTTCCGCTTTAAAATAATTTTTTACTATGCGAGCATTATGCACAGCTGCATTATCTTGCTGAAATATATATTTTCTGCCAGCAGTTCTGCGAGCATATGTTCCAAGTTGCTCTTTAATTAAATTTAAGTTAATTAATTAATTTTAGTAATTAATTTAATTTAATTTAATTTAAGCACTATTCATACGGCCTTGAATAAATTTTATTTCATTGTCGTTTGTTTATTTTATTGTCGACGACTAAAAACCCTTTGTTCCTTTCTTAAATCATGGAAATAGTTCTTGCATCCATCTGGACCATCCAAATTTAGTTTTTCTTCATCATCCGTGAATATAATTCGTTTCCATTGAGATTACACGACATAAATATGAAATGTTGTGTGTGTACAACGGTGCCTTATCATTTCGTCCTCCAGTGTACCATGTATGACGTCAATTGCAAATGTCTGTCAACTTTCGTACGTCATGTAATCCATCATTCATTTTTATCTAACAATAATACATTTACACAAAAGCCAGAAGTACTTTCATGCGATATCTCATTACGTAGAAGCTCTGAGTTTTTAGAATATATTAACGAAAAACTTGACACTTTTGACCCATGCACTGGCTACTACTTTTCAGGCTACTCTTTGTACGACAGGTTCCCGAAAAGATGAAACGCAGGGGAAATCAATTTTCAGTGGTATTCAATAAGGAGATATTGTTGGTACGATTGGCCGATCGTAATTATCGATGAACCCAAGCCGAAGATTACCGAGCACGGTGGAATTAAGTGGCTATTGGGTCAGCAGTTCAGGCGAACGCATTATATCGAAACGAAAATGCGATCCCTCCGAGGAAATGGAATTAATTTCTTGATTAAGCGAACGATCGTAGTTTCATTACAATCGGATTATTAAGGACATTTTTTTACATGGTAGATTGGTTCTAAACATTGCTATTGCTTAGTAAAAACCAGATTCGAAGCTAGATTATTTTCGAACGAGAACTACGAAAAACACGAAACAATACTCGTAGAAGAAGGAGTAAAAATCAGATGTGAATAAAATTTGCAACACTGAAACAAGGAATATTAAAATATAAAAGCACATATTCCCTCTGTCCCATAATAGTAACAGCAGTTGATGAATCTAATTGGTCCCATAATAACAGTAGCAAAAGAAAATAAATATAGAACGCAACATTTATTATTAAAAAACTAGTTTACATTAAACAATAAATTAAAAATATTACTCCTAATTTTTATTTTGAGCGTTCAGATAGTTTCTGGATTTTTCAATAATTTCGTTACTGCTTTTGAGAAAATTATTAAATTATTAAATTTAAATTATTTGAGCCATCGTTTTTCGTTGCTTCCAACATAACTTGTTTTCTTTCATCTTACTTTTACAATGGGTTGATATTCAACTGAAATAAAACAATTGATTTCGATTAGCGGATAAAATTTCAAAAAATAGTTATAATTCGTAATAATTAGGTTAACCTAAAAATCGAAAGATGTGTCAAATAAACGACGGACGTCATGAAACATTGATTTTAATGCCCGTTTAAATGTTCACTTGCTGCTATTATTATGGGACAGAGGGAGTACTAAAGTACTTTGTACACAGAGTGCAAAATAGTCACGACATGGAGGTTGCTCAACAGTCGCAACCAGCGCCGAAAACCAGATTAGTCGCCGCTATCGATTACAACAATCGAGCACGACAGGCCAATTATTGTCGAGCAAGGTGGGTGTGTAGTCCAGGTATCGCTACCGTCGCTGTGGCAGCAGGTTCCCCATAAAAACAATGAAGAAAAAGCATATGCTACAATCAAACAGCTCTAACATTCTCGAAGAAGCGGTGTCCCCTGAATTAGTCCTCGTTATCCAACGAAAATTGAGCGCAGCTTGGCTCCAGCCTCCTCACGAAGCCTAGTCCTCTGCGGGGCGAGCACGAACAACTCTGTCGAGTACTAAGAAAGCTATTAAATAATTATAGTAAGCAACGAAGCCAAAGAAATTGCAGTCCGGGGGCTGACAGTAATCCTCGTCATGAACGCAGGGGACCGAAGTGTATCCGTGCACCGGTATATATATATATATCTCTCTCTCTCTCCCTCTCTCTCGCTCTCCTCGTCGTCGCCTCGATGATCGATCAGCCTCGACAAACTGGTGTCCGCCTTATAACGGCCCTAATCTCTTTCTATCAGGAAGGATGAAGAGGAGGGATTAAAGTGGGGACCTTATATCCTCCTCCTCCCTCCGTTCCGTCCGTTGGTGCTCGAGTGGCCATAAGTAATCACGTCGACCCGTGGTAGTCGCCAGGAACTCGATAAAGAAGAGAGTGACGAGGCGAGAGGAGGATCGAGCGGGCAAAAAGAGGAAGCCTCGAAGAAGAAATGCGGCCGAGTGAGAGAGAGCGAGAGAGATCACTCCCGGCGGGGAGAGAAAAAAAGAAGCTCCCCTGTGAAAGAGTGACTGCTGCAGCCAGAGGAACCCGGGCGCGGCCCTTCACCGACAGGACGAGCAAGACAAATAGAGAACCCCGCGAGGAACCGAGCAAGGTGCCTCTTCGATGAATACCGCGTCACGACATAAACTCGATGGAGCACTGGATCAAAACAGCGGACGAGAGCCTGCTTCAGAACCGCAGACTGCAGCATCCTGTG
Source organism: Lasioglossum malachurum (assembly GCA_028455605.1). Taxonomy (NCBI): domain Eukaryota; kingdom Metazoa; phylum Arthropoda; class Insecta; order Hymenoptera; family Halictidae; genus Lasioglossum; species Lasioglossum malachurum. The sequence goes on from CM052319.1 coordinate 18,876,873, forward strand.
GTTCTGAAGTGTCGAAAGTTTTTCGAAATTCCTGCCCTGACGGCAGGCGTTTTAACCCCTCGGCAAGACGTCCCTTCGCAGCTGGCTCTAAAGAGGCTAGGAATGCTCCTTAAAATAGTTAATATCAGAGAGTTGGATGCTTGACACGTCGGATTTATTGAAAATGGTCTGCTCAAATGTGAAACTGTGAAGACATTAAAACAATTTTTGACTGCTTAAAATGATAATGACTTGCAAGTTTTACACACATCTAATATAATTGAAAATATATTATTAAGGGCAGCTCTTTATTTTACCGGACTCAAAATTTGTGCCCTTCTCCTATAAATTATGATCTATTTGGTATGTAATCCAGTAGATTTGTTTCGAGATGAAGTTTCGATCATGTAGGATCAATGGTTCAGGAGTTATGCTTGTTTAAAGTTGAGCAATCTGCGGTGTTTTTGACAGGTAAGGGCGCCGCTATGTTGGTTTGTAGTGACGCTGCTTACCGAGTTGGTTGGTGATCAGGTCGGGATGGGGAGAGAGGCGGCAAGGCGGTTTTGCTTTTACCTGTCAAAAACACTGCAGATTGCCCAACTTTAAGCAACCATAACTCCTAAACCATTGATCCTACAGGATCGAAACTTCGATCTGCAGTCGCCCCGGGTACAAATCTACTGGATCACATACCAAATACATCATAATTTATAGGAGAAAGGCACAAGTTTACCCTTAAAAAGTCTAAATTTCCACAACGAAGCAGCGGAGAACATTTTCGTAATGACCTGAGGAATCAACCCCTATAAGTACAATATTTTCGGGACATCCTGAATATTCAACATAAGTTGCGACTGTCTTTAAAGAATTATGATTGATACCGCGTGATGTACAAAATCATGTTGCCTTAATCCAAAACTTTGCCAGAACGATGTCCATGAAAATAGTTCTGCTTCACTGCAGTCCTGACTGTCTCTCTTTGAAGAGTTACGATTAATATCGCACGGTGTATTGAATCAGGGTGTGTGTTCTACAAAACCGTACAAAGCATCAGGCTGTACCGTGATCGTAGCCACGTAGCTTCCGGTATAATAGCGCGTCTGGGAGAGCCTCATCGCCGCTCGCAACAACGACTTCTTGCCTCTTCTTTTTCTGCCAGTTATCCCGCGACTGGTGTGCCGCGGTAGTTAACTTTTTGCCACGTGATCGCGCGACACGGTCCACGTGCCACGTGTTCGAGCTAATACCTAAAATGCTTTCCGCTGATTGTGGGCCCAGCCTGTCGTGTACGTCTCCCTGCCGTAAGAAAATGTTCGTCGCTGTTGAATCCTGTTGCAGCGCGATAACGGTCTTTGTACAAGACTAAAGATGCAGAACGGTAGCACACGTCCGGGACCTTGCAACAATTTATTTCTTCGGGTCGAACGAGAATTGGAAGCTTATCGTCAGGGGACGTCTGAAAGTTATTTAGGAAATTGTTGAGGTTCACTTGAACTTTGTGCATTTGTAATATGCATTTATAATAAATATAGATCAAATTGGAAATAGAAAACGATTTGAAGAACTTAAAAATGCTGTTGTATTATTTCCGATTACAATTATTAAGGAAAATAATTAATGTCTATGTAGCTACTGGGAATTGTAATTAATGCAGACAATTTATGGTTTGCATAAAAATCCATCATTTCAGTGACCATTTAATAAATCTTGATCGTTTGTGATTTTCAACTGAAAATTTCTTGAAAAATTGTTTAATAGCGATGACGAGTTCTGCCATGATTCAACAGACTTCTGGAACGTAATCCAATCAATTTTTTAAGAATTATTTTTAGAAGGGATATTTGATAGCTCTCAAATGAGCAATGTGTTGGATTTGTAATAGAATCTTATATTTTCTCGAGTTTGTATAAATCCTCATTTTTATATAACAAAAAATAAATGATCTGATAAATTTCATCAAGGAAACCAAACTTATTAAACGAATAATGTAGTATATATTCTGACCCTTATTGTATGGTGTGGAAATAACCTAGCAGTTGATGCGACATGCAACACTAGGAATATTTTTAAATTGATAAAGAAAGAAAGAGAAAACCCTAAATTACCCGTATGTCTTGCAATTGATGCAATGATTATTTTGCAGGATCAGAATTGCGCAAATACCCAACAAACATTACGTTACACGACGAGGAAGAGAAATTAAAAATGCCTGTCAACAGGAAAATAATAACGCGCAACAAGGTTAAGCGAATTCATTCCGTGTAAATATGCTGTAGCCAAAGAAACCTAATGGCTACGTAGCTGTACCATAATCGCCCAAGATGATTGCAACTTTCCAGAAACAAAAACGGATGTACCGTTCCCATTCCGCGATTAGACGAAGCTGTAAGGTCTAATAGTTCTAAAGACGGCATATCTGTCACGCGAATTACGCGCGCGCCAAAGAAAATGGTAATGGCGACTGGTGTGGACGTTTCGCGAAACGAAAATGGCCATTCGAGAAGCTAGGAAACCGTTCGCTTGATATACTATGTTATGGAAATCTATGGGCCAGATGTGAACACCTTTCAATTACCCCCCATAAGGTGCGGCTCGCGTATTAAATGAAACTGTGATTGACAGTAATATGGACCGCCTGTATAACTCGCGCGCGCGAGCGCACAGGTAAATTGACCTCTAAGCGAGCGGGACCATTGCGTCATGAAAATATTGTGACATTTAAATGCTATAAAAAATAATTTCCTGCCGTATGGAAATGAAATGTTCTACCGGCCCGAGAGGTAGCTGTGTTTTCACGGCGAGAAAGAAAAGTTATTGAACAGTTCAATTGCAAAACTACGTATTAGGATTATTAGCTCTTGTGGCCTGAAGCGGCCATTCCAAATAATAGTGTGGGTTTTCTGATCGTAAAAGTTACTACGGAAAATGGCGAACTCGAGAAATTTGCAATGATTACCATATAGGTTTGCAAATTTAATCATTCGATCGTAAATATGAAATAATAGTGTTCAGTTCAGAGATTGAATTAGTTGAGTATGAAAATACACAGGCTGTCGGAAAACATTTCTACGTTGCAAAAGATACCTAGTTCCAGTTTATAAACAAATTAATCTATCGTTTCCTGTCATTTTCGATATGTGTTGAATATATTACGATGTATTCGCGTAACTAGTTCTGGGAACAGGTATAATAACATACAATTATTACGAGTATTAGTACAATCTTTACACTGATCACCTGACCTTTTGAATAACAATTTTAATTCCATCTCCATCTTGTAATTGAATTGGTGCCTGAACAAAGTTGCACCAAACAATCATGAATAATAAATGTAATTATTGTAACTAGTTTACACATAGATAAAGAAGGAGTATTTCAAATTTCTGAATCACTGATTTATTTGAATAGCGAATAAGTTCATTGCAAAAAGCAAACAGTTCTGTATTAGATAAGTGCATTCGGCAATATATAAATTTTTTCTATTGTAATTAAACGTGCTTCTTTATTCAAGTACATACAGTTAGGAGCAAAACTGATCACGCACACTTTAAATCAGAATAACTTTTTCATAAATGGACGAAACAAGTGACGTCTAAAAACTATGTTGAAATAACGAAAATTTAAAAGATGTGTTTGGTCAACTCCTATAAATTATATACATTCTGAAAAATTTCATTGAAATTGGTTAATTGGTTTACGAGTTATAATCGACGAAAAGTGGTAAAAGGCTAAAAATCTTGGAAAATTGTAATTTTTACCACATTTGATCATTTATAACTCGTAAACCAGTTAACCAATTTCAATGAAATTTTCGGAGCGTACATAATTTATGCAATTATGTTATTTCGTTATTAGCCCAGCTAAAAAGTCGTAAAAATAATTTTTTGCTATTGTTTTTCACAATTCCAACGAAATGCATTTTTTCAACATATTTTTTAGACGTCATTTACTAAACTAATTCTTCTAGCCTTACAGAGAAATTGAAGTCGTTTGGTCCATTCATAAAAAAGTTATTCTGATTTAAAGTGTGTGTGGTCAATTTTGCTCCTAACTGTATTGTCATCAAAGTTAGATGAAGACTGATTAAGTGCACATATTGTCATCAAAGTTAGATGAAGACTGATTACGCGCAATCTTGTTACTATTACGAGGGAACACGTATGAAATGTGTTTCAGAATGAGTAGTTCTAGTGTTAAAGGAGGAGAAGGAGATAATGAGTCGCTCATTGGCGCAGCGAACACAAAAGGACAATTGTATACGGATCTTCTTCGAACATCCGTGGCAAGTCGAGCAACGCTCCCACCTTCCACCGAAATCGGTAAGGTCTGATCGAAAAGAGAAAGTGAACAAGACGGGCGCGAGGAGATAAGAGCCCACCGACCAGAACCTTTGACGCGGTGGGCCTAATTGCGATCTCTCGATCGCGTTCGTCGCCAAACAAGGAAGTCGCCGCTGTTTTATTGCTTGCCTCTTCTTGACCCTCTCTTCCACACACTTGCACGCCCCGATCGTAAAAACAGTTCTACTAATACACTTTCCTAACGCTGCACAACAACCGATGCACAGCACAAAACCATTTAAAAAATATTAGCTTCTCAACGATGTTAATAATTGTACAGTAAATTGACGTAATTTGTTCCGTCCCATTTAGTAATGAATAACACAATTTTAATGTCCCTCTTCGATACATATAAATACATAAACAGACTGCGGATGCATTTATGGCAAAAATGAGTTGGCGCAATTTAAAATGGTATATACGTTAAAACGATGTAAGAAAAATTTTCAATTTGTTTAAGGTCATTAATGAGAAAAAGAAATGTTCATTTTTATTTCGCATATAGATCCGCGTTCCACAATACTAGTATTATTAACTCCAATTCAAGACAACTAGCCTTTAGAATAATTAATTCCCATATCATATATTAATTACAAAAGAGTACTTCATTAATTACCAACAACTAAACAACTAGCCTTTGAAATAATTAATTCTCATACATTAATAAATAATAGCTGGACTGTGAAACATTAAAAAAATTGAAGAGTGTTAATTTATTGTCTTGGACATATTGAGATTGTTGACGAAGATGAGAAAGTCCAATAATACCTGTACTTCATCAACAGCACCGAGTCAAATATCCTCGAATTTCTCAGGTATTCCAGGTCGCCGAATAAAAAGCTAGGCCGCCGTGGATTTCGCCTGTTTTCACTCGGGGTACACACTCCGGACATCCATAATTTATCGGCGGGGCCGACGCGCGGCAATTACAATTGAAAACCGAGATCTTAAAAATTAGTCGGACCCTTGCAGAGCGGCAAGATTTATTCGGTCCCCGCGGAAAGGTGGAGCGGGCACGGCGCGGCGGCGGACCGGCGGCGATTTTGTTTCTCGTCGAAACGCAAACTCGCCACGGAACAATGATATCTTAACTGGGATCTCAATGGAGTTAATTAACACGAGCGGGAACCGACGTTTGCGGAGGCGAGAGATAGAGAGAGGAGGGCACACACCGGGCTGGTTTTAGCCCCGGCGACGACGACGGTTGCTTTAGCCCGAACGATACCGCACGCTCGCCGCCGTGGCGTTAACCAAATTGATTAATCTCCGCTTCACCGTTGATTAATTATTGACACGCTTTTGTTATCCAGACATCGGCAATTATCCGCTCGGTAGTCGCGACTGTTCTGTACACGCGGGCCCGAACGTGCCGCGGGAATGTCCCTCGGAAATTTGAAATTCCCGCCACGTGTTCGACCTCCATCTTACGCATCAGCGGTCACCGTAAAAGAGGAAGTGTTTCTTTATTATTGTAAAATGAGCTTATGTGGGTCTTTGCGGATCTTTATGCAAAATAAAAATTGTCCAAATCAATTGTAAGACATCGACGTCAAATGAAAATCTATTTGCTCTTTCAATAATTTTAATCAGCCAAGAATAATGTTACCACATCATTAAATTCATTCACAGTTTTGCGTTTATTAATCTATCTTTGTCATGACTGCGTCAAATCCGCAGTCTAATTACACAGATATCTGTGTGCATGATCATTTGTACAGTAGAACCCCGCTCGTTGCACCAAACGGTGATTATCGCATAATTTTGAAAAATCTATGGTACATGGCTAAACACTTTTTAGTGGGACCTTCAATAGCAACAGCAATTTTCATTGTGAACTAACAAGTCACCCCCAATAACGTCATCTAATAGTTTCATTTAAGATTGCAATGTAAAAGAAATTTTCTATGCTTTCTTTTGGGGTGCAGCACAATTATTGAAAATCCAATTAATAGGCTTCCGGTAGGTAAAGTGTTAATTATTGAATTGTTGGCTGGAACAACTTTGAATGATCCAGAGTGCGAATTTTACAGGAGAGCAGGATTTGATGGGAGAACAATCTCTCATCCAACGTTGCTCCAGCCACCAATTCGATTACGAAATAATCGACAACGTGAAACCAGCATGATCGACAAAGCGAGTACAAATTCCCGCAGGTAAAAATTGGGGAGCACAGTTAAGAGGTTAAGGAGGATTAAGCAGGTTGATAACATCTCTTTCGGATGTCTCGGTTTTTTGTCTCGGCGAACAGCGATTGTCCACCGACGACGCACAGGGTTAACGACAGCAAGACGACTCCGGTCAAGATAATCGATCGGAGAAGGTACGATCGGGCTAATGGAGGCGTCGTCACCGTTAGCCCGTTAATTAGCCGTGGTACAGTATGTACACCTGCGCGATTTCACGCAGCGTCCGAGAGAGAGCGCGCAATCGGGGCCCTCGGTTCACCTTTTATCCATCGGGGACCCCTTGGCTCGCTGCCGATCGCCGGAATCTTTCGACGAACCCTCTCTCTCTCTCTCTCTCTCTCTCTTTCTCTGCCCCCTCTAGACATGCTCCACGACACGCTCGCGTGATTACGATCGGTCCATCGTGAACCAGCTCGCAGGTAGGCAGCTAAGTACTTATCGGGATCATCGGGAACAATTGGAGATCGCGCGAGCAACGCCGCTCGTACGTTCGACGGCGAGAAAGATGACGGGGTCCGGTATCGATCCGTGAGACGTCGATCGATTTCGGACTCGATCAGACCTCTACGTGTGCCGAGAATTATTGTAACCGGTGGTTATTGCCGGCCGAGTGAAACTGAACGACAGGATTGAGTAAATATGTCCGCGCGAGATTTATACTCCTCAAGGTTTTCATGATCGTGTGCATTGTATTTACGATTTTGTACAATGTCTTGGTTTACGTGAAAATTTTAGGACCGAAATGCCACTTGTATCGTGTTCTGACACTGTGCTCGACATGATTTCTGACATGATTTTATTGTTCGTAATTATTTCTTTAATGGAACTTTGACTGACATATCCGAGACATTTTCCTGATTAAAATGAGTCCAAACACGACAATAGTTTGAATCATATTTACTTGTTTCATTCACGATATAGTAGAACCTCGATTATCCAAACTCGTAGAATGGTTACTTGGGTACAGTGCTAGATGAAGTCTTTACTGATTTACACAATGTTTTAATTATTGTGTTTCTGTAAAGACGAAAATGACGAGTTAAGTAAAGGTAAAAGTCGAAGAGAAAAATAGTAAAAAGTAAACGAATGTTATTTAGATTTTCTTGATAGAAAACTGTACAAAATGAATAAAAGGGAAAATCTTCAGGAAGGTACACGGTGAATGAAGTATGTACCTCGTGCAGTTAAAATAATTTCAACTGGAGAATTTTTATAAAAATGTTATTGCATATTTTCTGAGCAACCGTTCTATAAATATTTGATCTGAAAAGACGAGCGTGGAAGGGACAAAGTTCCAGGAACCGTACGTTCGGCATCGCCCATGGTCCCTCGTGGCTCAGTGAAATTATTATGAGAGCTGGTTACGTATGTAAGAGCCGTGGCAAGATGGTGTTCGCTCGCTTGTCGCCGCCCCGAGCAACTAACCTTCCTGTTGTTGCATGACCCATGCCTTCTTCAGCATCTCTTCTGCCCTTCTCTACCCGGCCTTTCGCCTCTTTTTATCCTTGCTCGTCCCTCCATCCGGCAAAGACACACATCAGCTGCACGAAACACTGGTGTTTCATACATTGCAACACGCACCGCGAGGTTTCTTCGAAAGAGAGCACGCGGAATAATTATTCCCGGACAAAGGTCGCCCCGTGGCATCTGCTAATTACCTTAGGAAATGCTTAGCATGTTCTGGAAGGCTCGACCCGGCTTCAATCAGATTCTAATTTCTACTAGTTCTCATGCAACTGGACTCCGGAAACTACTGCAGTTGCACTTTTATTCGCAAACGTAAAACGGAAGCTATTCGTTTCTTTGTCGAATTATAAATGGAAGAACATTGTATTAAACTCTACTTGCATATCATGGAGTTTCCTCTGCAGTTTTGTTCATGAATTTAAAATGAAAGCTATTCAATTTTTAATGCAACTTGTTCAGAAATTTTTAATTAAAGACATCCTATTTTTATTGCAACTTGTTCAGAAATTTTTAATTAAAGACATCCTATTTTTATTGCAATTTGTTCATGAATTTAAAATGACAGCTATTCAATTTTTAATGCAACTTGTTCAGAAATTTATAATGAAAGACATTCAATTTTTTCTATTGCAGTTTTGTTCACTACACTTCAAGTGGAAACTACTTCATGCCTTTGCCATATTAAAAATTGAAGAAAAACGAAAAAACGAGACAATCTATTGTGCAAATTGTTGACATTAAAATTGTGCAAAATATTATCCTCCACAAAATAATCTCAAAATAATGCATGCTAGAGATAATAAGTAGAATCAGACAGCAGTAACCAGACACATCGATTGTAATTTCTAGCTATAAGTAGAATCAGACAGCAGGGACCAGACATAGACTCCTCTTTAACACCACACGTGATCCTAATGAATTTTCAAAGCGAAAATGTAGTAAAAAGATACATGAATTTTCGTATTTTTTTGTAAACAATTCTTAGCAACAAAGATGTTCTAATCCCCATAATTGTAAAATAAATCGTGGGACACGTTGTCAAACAGAATTAAGTAAAACAAAAAGTCACATACAACGCAAAATATGTTTCTCCTCGTAGCTTATCTTAAACAATTCCTTTAAAATTAAAGGAACGAAGGAGAAAAGAACCGAAATGAAGGAAGCAGCTTAATGTTTAAAAAGCTTCGGAGGGTTTGGAAGAAACGAAGGTAAAATAAATAACTGTCAAAGGAGTAAGGAGAACCCCGGACCATAGATCTCGAGGGTATTGGCATCGTTATTCAGTGAATATTTCATTGAAAGGATCGAGTGTCTGTTCGGTCAGCGTGCTCGTTCGAGGATCTCGAGCCCGGTTATTCGCTCGTCGATGTCATCGGTGCCTTGGGCAACTATATTCTTCTCGTACAGCTGACCTCGGTGGACCTCTAAGAAGCCCAACCCAGTCTACCAACCCACCGACCCACCAAGCCCACCATTAGTAACCTACTCCGTTACCGCCGACGATCAAGGCGATTTCGATTCTGTTGTTCCTGCTAGCGAGCAGCAACGATGCATTAAAGTAATGATACGCCGTGTATTGAAGAAAAAAAAAGGGGGAACGCGTAAAAATATGTATTTCACGTTTTTCCAAGGGACCGGGCTCTCTGAACACCGGGGACTACTCGTTTTACTGTAGGGGGTAGCGACCGAAATTATACACCTCCGCGGAAATGGAAGTTAATGTAGTTTGAATGAGCTTTCGACGGACTGACTCGGACTTTGCTCCGAAATGCGATTGATCGTCCCTGTAATTTAAACCGGACCAGATCTAGATTCAGTGATAATTCTTCAAGCTTGTTAGCTTCTTCAGATTTTCGCGTTATGCTGGGTGTCTCACCCTATTTTGACATCTTAATTTTCTGAAAAAATGTTTCAATGGAGGCTTGAATGGTATCGAGTGAAGCATATTCTGATGTTATTCGATTTTTCGTGAGTGGGCGCGTAAAGGTCATATAAAGGTCAACTTTGTCTTTTTATACGGAATGAGGTATTTTTTAATAAATCAATCGATGCAGCTGAATATTCGTTATAAAATAGTTCTGACCTATGTATGTCGAAAAGTTAGTAGTTCAGGAGATATTTCAACGTAAATTATTTAAATTGTTAATGCATCATTACTGCCGCATTAAGGCGTTAGCTCTGTTTGCCAACGTTAGACTAAGCGATGGATCACTGAATGGACCGATGTACAAACACCTTATTCCATTTAAAAAAACAAAGTTGACTTTAAATATGACCTTTATGTGTCCATTCACGAAAAAACTAATAACATCATAATATGCTCCACTCAATACCATTCAAGCCTCCACTGAAACATTTTTTCAAAATCGGGCGAGACACCTTGTATATAAAAAATGCACAAAATCCATAATCCAGTAATTAATTAGCAAAATATTTAATATGAAGGAGAACTCAATGATCAAATAGTTATGGTACACCGATTATACTGCATGTGTAAGGCATGTACACTATAAACAAAGCTAATGAAGTTTAATGATGTTCTTATTGTACTCGGAACCAGACGGAACCCTTAATAAATTATATAGATCTATATTGAATAGCAGCTTATTCAAGGTACTAATTAAATTTATATCCTTCATTAAAGCGAAATTAAGACGTTGACTGTTCGCCATGAGTTACCTCGTCGGAAGCAGTCTGTAGCCACTGGCGCCAGCTACGAGTTACTTCCTAGACAACGATTTTATGTATCAAATAAAGAAAAACATGAAAAATCCTCAAATAAATAGAATTTATGGGGTACATCCTAGACGAACATATTAAATCATGGCGGTGCATAAAATACATGTTCAAGAAAAAATTGTTTCCTCAGATATAAATACATACAACTTCGTCAATAAAAAAGTGCACTTTGGAAAAATTCAGAAAACCATACAATATTAACTAAAACCTCTAATACATAGTGAATAAATCTGAATTATGCATCTAAGTTTTGAAGAGTTGCTGACAATAATTTAATTACGTACGTGGCCAAATATTAGTGGAAAAATCTTTCAGTTTCTCCAGAATTCAATGATAGACTGGTCCCAGATTTATTATTTCACAATTATTGAAATTATAAACATGCTTTCGTGGTAAATGATTAAATAACTCATATATTTAATAACTCATATATTGCAATGTGGACCGCAGAAAGTTGAAATAAAGTTTGAGTTTAGTGTCAAAATATGAAATAAAAATATTTTCGGTGTTTAAAAATTGTCCAAGCCAATTTTAAGAAACGGTTTAATAATAACAGTTTAATAATAAATGCATAAATTCTCGAACGCACCCATACGTGTTTGAAGTGCTTTAAAAACATGTTAAAAATCCTCGTACGCAAATGGTTGATAAAGAAGGAGCGGAACAAATAGAATTCCATATAATCCACTAGAAACAATGTATCACCACCGATCTTATCGAGATCGTAACTAATTCGCCCGCTCGATCTCGTCAGTCAAATTCGCGCCGCGATAAATCGCGAATCGCATTTAAGCTCCGCCATCAAGATACGGTCTCGCAGTTAGAAAACTCTCGATAACTCGAATCGCACGGCGGACACACGGTATGGGGACCAGTTGAGAATCTCTGGCGCGATCTATTTGGAACCGACGTCTATTACGTTCTCCTTCCTACGTTCTCCGATAATTTCAACATTCCACAAATCATTTAGCAGCCAGCACGCCTACAGCGTGCCAATACGCGCTCGGAACACGTCCGATAATGCCCCGATCCGCTCTTTCCATCCAGTTTCCCTTGAGACAAGAGTCAACCCCGTGTCGAAGTCCGCCCACGTCTTCCCGTGCCACGTAGAAAGGAAACAAGAGAAAAATGGCCAATCGCCGCGGACCTTTTTACATCGGGGAACAGGCACAGGGCTCCGGAATTACGCGTTTACGTGATCCGTTTAAGGAAAAAAGAAAAAAAAATTAGAAGAACAGCGCGTCACTTGTTGGCATTTCAATCCGGTAGCGCTTTTGTTACTCCGATCTTTCTCCTCGGTTCACTGCTACGGCGTTCGTGAAGAGAGATAATCGAATGGCTTTTATTTCGGCCAGGTGCGTCTGGAATCCTTTATGGGGCCTCTCTGGCCGAGAATTCTTTCCGGTTTTTGGTTCAGTTTCCTCGTTTCAGGACGTTTCGATGCGGGCACTGTCATTCGGGACATTATTCGGACAGGCTTGCGGACGGAATGAGGATTCGAGAAGAAGTTGACAAAGTTCTGCAAAAATGCGAAGTGGAATTTCCGACAGATATTGTTATGATACGTTTTTACGGACTCCTCGGTTCACGAAAGGCTGTTGTTCGTAAAACTTAGTTTTTAAAATACACTTTACGGTGGCCCACAAAAGTGTTCGTACGCCCTTTAAAACAGAATAACCTTTTTATAATTGTACCAAACGACCTGATGTTTTGTAAAAAAATTAGAAGCATTGGTTTACTGAATGATGTGGAAAAAGAATTTTTCAAAAATTATAATTGAAAAGGTTACATGCAGAAATAAAAAAGCCATTTAAAAAAAATTTTGTTTACCTGAACATTTCGTCGAAATCGGTTGATGCAGGAAAAAACGACACGCATCGAAAGATCTACGATTCTGTGTATTTTTTTAAGCATTCAGATCTCAACTGAGATCTACTTCTGCTGCACTGAGGTAAATTACAGTATATACATATTCATACATTACACGGTCTACATTAAATCAAATTAAATTCGTAGTTTACAGTTTTTTAAGAAATTAAAAACGAAAAAACAAGCTTTAACGTTGGGTCGGGCAACTAATATTTCTAAGCTTAAGGGTAATTAAAGTTTAATTTTGCGCATTTGATGAGAATTAGCTTAGATCGCTGCAAATCGAAGAGGCTACATTCCCAAACTATATGATTTCGCGCTTCGGGTCACTAATAATTCCTACACGAAATGGAGACATTTTAAAGCTATAATGATCGGCTCTGCACCGATTAATAGTGGCCATAAGTTCTCGTGAAAGACGTTCGTGTTTAAACCATGACTTAATCGTGGTGTTTATCGTGTATATCGCCTTTTAATTCTTCTTTTGTTCGTCACTGAGCGATGGCTCTTATAATTTTATCACCCATGGCAAATAAACTGTGTTAAAATGCAAACACAACAGAGTCTAAAGAGCATCGGCAGAGTTTCCTCGTTGAATGAGGGAACGTGTCGCGAGCCTCGCGATCCCAGCATGCATTTATCACCTCGCGGACTGAACGTACGACGGGGACCGTGGGTACGGGGAATTAATTTAAATTTCAACGTGCGATTTCCATGAAACCGCCGCTTTGTACACGGCGCGGTAAGAATCGCTATTGAGGGGAACAGGAAATATTAATAAATCCGCCGGTGGAAGATATCTTAATTATCTATGCGCGTACGCAGCCGAGGAAGGTCTCTCTCCGCGAGACGCGAGCGTTCGAAAGAGGCTCTCGATGGGCGAGAAGTAGTAAAACTTGATTTCACGATTTCGCATAAATTATCGGCAAGGGTATCTCGCGCGAATCGCTCGCAGCCGATGCAGGAGAAAGGCCGCAGCAGAGAGAGAGGGAGAGAGAGGAGAAGAGAGAGAAAGAGAAGCGGACAGGAAAGGGAAATATTAATAATCCCATTCACGAGCCGTCCGACGTATCCCGCGTCTTTATCCGCGCGGAATTTGATAGCTCCGGGGAAGACTATATCGGCGGGCCGTTTTTGTTGCCAACATTCGACCCTCTCGCGTCTACCGGATTATCCGATCTTTCATTTTCTCTCCTCCTTGCTTCACAATTTTGCCAGCTTACTCTCGAAAACATCTTCTGAATACTCACCGGCTGTGGATCTCTAACCCCCAAATGGGATATACACCCGACTCTATCTTTTACAGAGAGCCACAGTAATATTCTGATACTTTTATGAGGACGATAACTTCTTTAATGCTAGGCGATACGACTTGGATATTTTCTGAGAAGTTCGAGCAATTAGTTTACTACAGGACGTGAAAAAAATTTTTGATAAATTGCACAACTGGTTGGAATTACAGAGAAAATACTAGAAGTTGCAGTTCACAACTTCTTTGTGGGGGGGCTTGTATTGAAAATCTAAAAGATATTAGCTTGGCAAGAAAGTGATTTCGGTATTTTAAGGTGAAGTAAAAACCAAATTTTCGTTTTTCTATTCAAGCGATGAACTTTAAAAAATGGATAATATTTTATTCATTAAGTTCATTGCTTAAATAACAAAAAAATTGGGCTCTTTTCACCTTAAAATACCGAAATTACTTTCTTGCCAACTCAATACATTTTGTAGATCTGTGTCAATTAAACATATCGTGAAAATTTCATCACAATCGGTCAACGTTGCAATAAGCTACAAACATTTAAAGATCATTTTTCCTTTAACCATTATTAGTCGAGGGGTACCATTATTCGCAATATTGTTTACATTATTAAATACGTTGGTACCCAATCAATTACTATAAATTTAAGTATTACTACACATATCCATAAAATAAAAAAACCTTATACAATGGAATTATTCTAGTTCGAAAGAAATGTTTAATCTTCAAGTTGAAACATCTCCGACTGCAAAGGGTTAATATTCAATTCCTGACTGCAAGTACCTTCTTTTCACCGCACGAGTACAATAAATCTCGAGTAAATCGTTAAAATTCGAACACATTAAAATAAAGGCAACACCCACGGGCCCACCAATCCGGCCGATCAACTGGGTCAATAGTATTCAAGGAAAGTGTTGCTATAGCGGCCCAGCGGAAAAATCTCACGGACGAATTACAATAAATGAATACCAAGCACCGAAACCAACGCCCGATCCGCGGGGAAACGCACAATGCGCGGATTTCCTCGACGCTTTCTCGCAGAACCATGATTGCTATCGCACAATTCTTTGGGAATCCTCGATGAATCTGAATTTTCACGGGGTCTTGTACAATGCGCAACGGACCGCGGATTATTAATCATTGCCGTTCACCCGATATCCGCGATCGTTCCTCCAGGGTCGCGTTGATCGAGCGAACCTGATCGAGGCCCGCGCAATAAAATGTTCACGATTCCGAATAAATTACCCGAGTGGCCCCGGGTGTGCTGCGTAGAAAACACTCGGATAGGTGTGCCGATTGTGCGACGGGACCGACGACATTATTTGCAACGTCTTAATTTAGCCGGGATGGTAAAGCGCAATAAAAGCGGCGATAAAACCCGCTCGCCGAGCCCGATTCGACCGGGTTCAAGGGGTTGTAAATGTCCGACTTAATAAGCGTGCTGAAGAATAAAATACAATGATGGCGTACCACGGGGAATGCTGTGCCGTGACACCATTCCTAGGACAATGAGACGCGCGCGTGCCGCTCGTAATCCTGCAGCCGAGGATTCTTTCTCTTCGATCCTGTGTCGATCGAACGCGGCTCGACAATCCGCCAGATTTATGAACAGCGAATGGATCTACAGACGATTCTTTACACCATTAGCGCCTCGATTGTTCTATAATTTGCTTCGGGGAATAACTTTCAGTCAACCACTTTCGGTGAGTTATCCATTTCCGTTAGGTTTAGTTAAATTAAGTTAACAGTTCAGGTATTAGCCATTTTCTCTTATGGTCTTTCAAGCGACGAAAATTTCACATTTCATATTATTTAACCTCTGTGTCAATTACCAACAGTTTTCGACAATATTCAATGATCTACTTTATAGATTCAATGTAAATTTTTATGTCTCAAATGTAAATTAATTTGGGGTCACCCGAGAACCTAAAAATCTGCAATAATTCTGCTATTTTTTTTTTTTCACTAGAGATCAGTCATCAAAAAGCTTATGCGTAGGCTTCTAGTATAATAATGAAAATTGACGTTTTTATTTTAAATAATTATATTTCCTAGTCTACAATTTTCTGACTGGAACAAGCCACAATATTATGTAAGCAAATTTAGATTGCAGGTATTTATGCAAAATTAAAATTTTCCACCTGAATTATAATAAACTATAGTTAGGAGAAAAACTGATGACACACACTTTAAATCAGAATAACTTTTTTATGAATGGACCAAACGACTTCAACTTCTCTGTAACGCTAGACGACATAGTTGAGTAACTGACGTCTAAAAAGTATGTTGAAAATATGCATTTGGTTAGAATTGTGAAAAATAATAGTAAAAATTGATTTTTATAACGTTTTTAGCTGGGCCAATAACGAAAATTTAAAAGATGTTTTTGGTCAACTCGTATAAATCAGACACTTTCTGAAAATTTCATTGAAATTGGTTAGTTGGTTTACGAGTTATAAACGATCAAAAGTGGTAAGGCGTCGAAAATCTTGAAAAGTCGCAATTTTTACCACTTTTCATCGTTTATAACTCGTAAACCAATGAACCAATTTCAATGAAATTTTCGGAGCGTATATATAATAGTTTATACAAGTTGACCAAACACATCTTTTCACAATTTCGACCAAATGCATTTTTCAACATATTTTTTAGACGTCATTTACTAAACTAATTCATCTAACATTACAGAAAAATTGAAGTCGTTTAAACAATTTATAAAAAAGTTATTCTGATTTAAAGTGTGTTTTGCTCCTAACTGAATAGTGAAATAGAAATTTATTTTTTCTTTCTTAATTTGTCTCTAATGTCTCTGCTGCTTCAAATCCCATTTTCATCATAATTGCATAAAGATCAGTCTAGGTGGTAGCTGATGAACGAGGGCCATTTCGCCAGGTACCCACCGATAGCTTAATTCCCAGAAACTATTAGAATCCAACTAGACGAGCGGTAAAACGGCAATTGATCATCGTGCTAGGGTCGTAAAGAAAGATCTCCCAGGGGGGAAGAATACTTCCGTAGCGCGCGAGACTCGATATCTTAATTCCTCGAAGGTGGTGAAGGGGTCACGTTACGAGCTGTACGAGAGCACGAACGGGCTACGAGTCCACGGTTCCTGGTTCTTGATCCAGAAGAGGAGAGGCCGGACGTAACTGACAACGACTAATGGTCGAGCTGAGACTCACGAAGGGTACGAGATAAACCCGGCCGGACAAGGGTAAGCCAGCTCGTTCCGTTTTCTCGTTTACACGTGGCCACGAGGGCGTTTTGTGCCGCGAATTGATCGGTACACAAACCCGAGTGGAATCGTTAAGGGGAACCTGGCTCCGGACGAGGACATCGACGCCGAGGAATGGGACTCGCGCAGGACATCACGCTGGTTCAGATCTGAGCGCGATCAAAATTTTGCACTTTCAGCCTGGCGGCCAGCAAATTCATCGTTTCGAAAAGTCAGCCAATTTGTAGATTCGCTGCGAGCATTTCGGAATTTGATCGAAAATGAATTGGTCAAATGAAAAACGGTAAAAGAATTTAAATACACAAGTGCATGTCTGTGTAACTACTCCCGTAGCTTGAAAATAATGCAGACAATCATGAATGCATATCAGTAGCAAATTTGATGAGACTTGCAAGTCAACTTCATTTTTTTTAATGGAGTGAGGTATTTTTTAATACATCCTGTATACGTCCTATATATATATACAGGGTGTCCAAAACCAGCCGTCCAGGGGTGTTTTTAACTTCTCAGATAAGCGTATTCAGTAAAAATGTTTGCAATAAAAGTTGCAGGGATTAATGGAGGACATATGTCCATGACCTTGTATTTGACCATTTTCAAGGTTATTTGGAGGTCAGTACGCAGTCTTTACGGCCTCTAGCAGTCATTTCAATCTAGGACATAAGTACATATCTGAACGTGAAATTTCGAGCTCTTTCAGAATCCGTAGTCAAAAGTAGGGGTTCCCATTTAATATATATATATATATATATACAAGAAGGACATGTGACTATCACTTTGACAAAAAATAAACTTTTGCGTAATCTTATGAAATTTTATAGCTAAAAAACAAAACGTGTCGAACGTGAAATGACTCCGCCATAGTCCTAGAACTCTAGTCGTCGGAGGGTTGATATACAAATGCTAGGTGGACTAATGACGGCTAATTTTGTTGTAGATTAAAGGCGTTATCAGCCAAATCTGGAGTCTACGGAATGTCATCGGTGATTCAAATGGGTCCCGGTGAGAGTGTCAGGCTGAGACAGTGAGCTCGATGACGACCGAATCGAGGCGGGTAGCCGCCAAACGATTCCATCCTTGGAACAATGACCGAAGCGGAAAGCCGGTTTGCGTTTGGTATTAAAACAGCATCCTGTCATCTCCATTCCGCGGCTTCCGCGTCGGGAGGGTCTGCCCGTTTTTGTTCGATCCTCACGATTCTCTGGCCGATAACGCGTATATCCGAGCGGCCATCAGAGTCCCAAGATAGCACCACCATCTAGAGCACCATCCGTTACACCATCCAGTGCCAAGCAGCATCCATTACTCGGCCCCGTCTCGGTGCGTATTGTGTTCCGCCGGGTTCCTGGCTGCGTTCTGCGTTCCATCGTCGGCGCAACCGCGAGCTTTATTAATGTCTTTATTCACGGCGTCTACCCGCGAATAGATGCATTATCTGCACTCTCGGACTCGGACCAGCCGAGCAGGATAACTCTTCGGGCCCCGTTCTCGGCTTTCGTGAGCACACGCATACATACACACACGCACACACCAACGACGTCTGCGCCAACTTCGGAGTGTGCGCATGCCTGCACGCGTGTCAATCACCCGACTGCACGAATTCGCTTTCACCCGGCTAATTGCGTTTATCATCGCGCCACGTACACCCAGAGCACATCGGAGAAACGGGAATTCTGGAAATTCGACTCGGCGTGGGCGGTGACACATCCATCAACCGGACACCGTAGTATGATCATCATCGTACTGGTTCTTCTTCTTCTCCTTCCTGTTTTTTCGTTGCACCACCAAAGATTTATTAGCGGAATAAATCAGCGTGGGTGGCAATATTTAGCCGAGCGTGATCGCTAATACAAGCATTAGGTCGTTACATGTGAAATGCTCGAGTTTATGACGTCGACGCTGGAGAACGCTCGCGCTGGGTATCGGTTTAAGCGTTGCTCTCTTTTGGGTCCCATGGAAATCACCGACACAAATTTCCCCGACACGGTTGTCACCGGCAACGTTTCACCGACTCCAGATTTGACCGATAATAACTTTGGCCGACAACGATTTTGACCGACCACAGTATGATAATACATATGAAGTTTTCAACATGTGTATAATTAACATAGATCTACAAAACATATATTTTAAATTTTCGTTAAGGGCCCTAATAAAAAATTTGTAAAAATGCCTTTTTTATTTTTGCCTTTAATCTTGTAAATTATAATTTTTTGGAAAATCTTTTTTGCATATCATTTCGTAAACCAATTCTTCTAGTTGATTATAAAAAATCAGGTCGTTTGCTACAATTACAAAAAAGCTATTAGTTTTAAAAGGTGTACGAATACTTTGTACACCCACTGTATGATAATACTGTATGATAATACATATGATAATACCGTTAATACTCCGTTAATATTGGCAATATTATTGAACGTGTAGGGGCCACTTTAGATTCAGTAACTTGAAGCTTGTTGGGATAATAGGGACTTCAGATATTATCGATTCGTATAATCGAGATTCTACTGTATGCTATTAATAGACTGCGGATCTCTATGCATCTCTATGATTGCAGGACACAGGAGTCACATAAAAATTGTATTCTTCTTTTAATTGTCCTATTAAGCTAAGACTAATAAATCGATATCCTTAAATAGTTTTCACATGTCCACTGCTTTAAATAGAACGTGCTTATTTTTGTCATAAATGCATAAAATCCACAGTCTAGTTAATAATTTTATGGTTGAACATCTACATTGAATCCAACTCGGGATAGAGCAATTTTCCACAGACTCTCATTAACATCCGGGAGCCTAACTATTTAACGCTCGGTAAATGAGCTGTGCGCAAAGGTTGACATTTATAGCTGGACGACACAAGAAGTCCCGCGGGCCTCAAAGCGTTGTCCAACGGCTCGAAATTTATGGTCCCGGTGTAACCGCGGTTTCAAGCTGAAGCTGTTCCACATAGTGCAAGTTTAGGCATAAAAAGCTCGGGAGCGTAGCGGGGTTAAGATAAATCATTTCAGAGCGAAGACTTTAAACACAGCGCGCCGCGACCGATAAATCATGCCCGCATTACTTGTTGCACATTGTGTACCGAATCAGCATCAACTTTGAATTATAATATTTCACTTCCCGACGTGAGAAACATACGATCGTTGTGTGAATAACAATCATTTATACACCCAATTTTGCTGCAACGCCGGCCAGAACAGCGTGTGCAGGTACGTAGCTCGTGGCGCAATAAGATGGAACGCTTTGTGCAGCCTCCGGACGCGGTAGGAAGGTGCAGAAGGCACGTTCACGGGGCAATCAATGAGCGATTATCGTAATTACGCTCACGATTAACGGTCCGTGCTCGGCTTTGCCTCCTTCACGCCCGCAACCGTGCGCGCTCGTCTTCTTTCGACCCCGTGGGGGAGAGACTTTCTAATATCGCGGCGATCTCGGTCTTTATTGACTATCAGCGATCCTCGGGGAGAATATAAATTCCTGCGAAATGCACCGAGCTAATACGAAAAAATTGATTCCGCGTTTTTGTAACCCTTACACGACCCTCGGAAATTGCTGCACAAAATCTATTCACATGTGCTTTATTCATCTTCTCATTCGTCGAATTATAAGACAGTTTTAATAATCATTTTATATTTCGTAATTGCAGTACCGTTTTATTCATAATTTTATGTTTTTACTTGTGCAACACTATCGTGTTGGTGGTATCTCTGTGATATCATACTCATTCTCAGCACAATTTTATTCATCGTATCGTATTTCAAACGAGTATGCAATAAAGCACAATTTATTCATCATATCATATTTTAAAGATGTGCACAGAAAACACATTCATGATGTGATATTTTAAATAAATATATAAAACGATACAATTTTTCATTTATATCATGTTTTATATCAGCACATACAAACACAGTTGTATTTATGTTTTAAATGAGCACACAAAAACAGCAACTTTATTCATGGTATCACATTTCAAGCAAGCTCGTAGAAACAGTTTTATTCGCAACATATTTTAAACAAAGTTTATTCATGATATCACGTTTCAAAGCACCTAAAGACACAATTATATTTCCATTTTACAAATTTGAAGACATCTAAAAATGCACAGATCTCCCGGTCTCGCGTTGGCCAAAGCCAATTCGAATTCTTCATTGTGAACGCGACAGAGTACAAGATGAGGGGGTTGGCCGCGACAAGCGACACTCCGCGGTGAATGATAGTAATTAATAAATTTGCACTTGTTGGCAGAGCCAACCGTTCGCTGACAAGTGTTCCAGCGTGGGCATTGAACTCGAATGCTTGTCAAACGCTTTTCCTCGTGTTCGCCTTTTTAAAACCTGTTTTCCGGTTTTGTGACTCCTACTGGGGTGGAATTTCTTTTTGCCCCGTGCCATATTCAGGGTCGCCTCTATCATTAGGCGCAATAACTTATGTCGACGATACGATGCTAATGAGGACTCGTTGCACAAGCCGTTATTTACGGCTACGTATTTTTACCATTGCGTTAAACGCAGTCAACAGACACGTTTCGGTGTGTACGCGTCTCTCTATCTCTCTCTCTCTCTCGCCACACGCAACACAGACGCACACTACCTGTATCTTCGGGGTCCTCTTATTGGTTTGTCAAACGAGACGCTGTCGTACTTCCTGTTTTCAACGACGAGTTTAATAGGTCTGGGTTATTTCAGAACTCTGAGCGGAGTTACCGATCGGGAATATTTTACTTGCTCGTGATAAGGGAATCTGTACTTGGCGACTCGAACAAGATATCAGTGTCTCTGGAAAATTTTATCGAAGTGTACGCGACTGTTATTTATTTATTGTTTTGCTCGTGGTTAACAGGTGCTCCCAACACTCGTTTCCTAACTCACGAACGCATTCAACTAGCTCCGGAAAATATCGAGGAATCCAATTAATGATATCTTTGAAAGTTAAGAGGGTGTTTCTATAACGCCCACTGTATCTGAACGAATCGAATCTCAAATTACCCCGTAACGTGTTTCCCGCTAGATTATTTCGTTGCTTACCTTCCGCGTCAGAATGTTAATTAACTGCTTCATGAAATATTAGAATATATAATTTGGAAAAAGAAAGCAGTGGATCCTGTGAATATTATGCTGTGTGCCATGAGCCTAAACAACGAAGTATATGAAGTGTATGAAGAAAGTGTTAATATCATGGAGACTGTCATTCTTGAATAGTTATAAGTAGACTGTGGATTTGATGCATCGATGACAGAAACGAGTAAGGACAATTAAAAAAAATATAAACATTGAAAGAATTGGGTAAACTTTACTGTACCGGACTCAAAATGAGTACCTTTCTCCTACGAATTATGATGTATTTCGTATGAAATCCAGTAGATTTGTACCCGGCGCGGATGCAGGCCGACGTTTCGAACCTCTAGGATCAATGGTTCAGGAGTTATGCTTGCTTAAAGTTGAGCAATCTGCAGTGTTTTTGACAGGTAAGGGCGCCGCCATATTGGTTTGTAGTGACGTCGCGAGCCGCTTACCTTGCCGCCCCCGCTCAACCTAATCCTAACCAATTTAGTAAGCGGCTCGCGACGTCACTACAAAGCAATATGGCGGCGCCCTTACCTGTCAAAAACACTGCAGATTTCCCAACTTTAAGCAAGCATAACTCCTGAACCATTGAACCTAGAGGTTCGAAATTTCGACCTGCATCCGCGCCGGGTACAAATCTACTAGATCACATACGAAATACATCATAATTCGTAGGAGAAAGGCACAAATTTTGAGTCCGGTAAAGTAAAGATCAGTCAAAGAATTTAATAATGTCGATATATATAGTCTTCAGCTTCTTAGACTGTTATAAAAGAATATTGAGATCTATATGGTTGCTGTCTTTTGCACTTGATGCCAAAAATTTTTATTTTGCATAGAGATTTGCACTTTAGTGTTATACGATTTTATAAAACCTCGAATGGCATCCATTCGTTCAGCCTCTTGGGGCAAATTTTCTGTCTAAATTATGATTGTCTAGCAGCCAGTTCAAATCATTAGCTGCCAGGACTAGGTCCATTACGAAGATCAACGTTGATCCAGGAGAAGTGAGTTCAAAAATAAATTCTTTTGAGTGATTACTGCCATAGTACCTTTAAAGTCCTCTTTGAGAAATAAGGTGCTATTATTAACTCTATCAACGAGATATGCACAACAATAATTTGAGTGATCTTTTCTAGCACGCTCTGCATTTTCCATCGGCAAATTGTGCAGCAATCAAATGCACCGTCTGCGTCTGGCCAGAGTGCACTCCAGTTTCGACGCAGTGCTCGCTATAGTGCGCGAGGAACGCTCATGCCAGCGAAGAAATGTGCTCCTGGTGGAGGTCGAAACCGGGGTCTTCTCGTTCCTGGCTGATTCCAGGCAGCATCCTGGAAGCGACGATTGGACACGGCGGTAGGGGTAGCCGCGTTGCGCTCCGCGCTCGCCAGGATGTGCAGGCACATGCACAATTTATAATGCAATTAGAGCCTCGGATGGTAGCGCTCGGATTTATGGCAGCTGGAGAATCTACCGTCCGCGCGCGCGCGCGAGACCGAACGATGAAAAAGGAGAGAAACTTTGCCATCGGAGAAAGCGAGACAGCCAGCGGGCTGCTGAGGAGAACGCGAAGGCTATATTCTCCTGGAATGAGTTATACGCCTCCCGCGGTTCCAATACATTATTTATCGCTCGGCTTTTCATTATTACCGCGTGCTGTTCGACGCTGATTCAGCCACGAAACGCGGTTTCCGGCGGCGCATCCGATCTCGATTTCCAGGCCACGCGATTCTAATTGGTTGTGCGCGGCATTGTTGGCAAGTCTGTTCCCGAGTCGTCGGCAAGGTTCCCCGGCTGATTTAGGACCGGCGAGTGGATTTATCGATCGTTAATGAGCATGACGCACGGGGCGTTGACGATCGACACAAATCAAACAATCCTACCCAGACCTTCTGTGACAAGTTGCACGTCGAAACCCTTACTACAAGGGTAGCTATAGTGAGCACGGTTTAGTGAATTAATTTCTACAGTTCTGCTTAGTAGAATATTACGAAAAAATTCGTCTACATCCTACTGGACAGCAGACACCACAGTGAATTTTTTCAGATTTTTTTAGAAATTCCAGAATCTTAAAGTCGCGGATTTTTAGCCAAATTGTTAGCCACTTTTTTAAAATAGGGTAAACTGTACAATGATTAGCATCCTAAGTCAATATCGTAGTAACAATCTTTTTATCTTTTTTTGAAATGTTTAAACAAGCTTAACTTTCTATTGTTGCAGGCTAATAGCGATTTTTCAGCAAAATCAAACAGTTTTACGAGTAATAAATCTGTTATTATAAAATATAATATGTTCAGTGAATAACAATCGTAAGACAAATAGTACATATGTGGAACTCTGTTATGAAAACTTACAACGTTGCTTTGAAATACAAATAAGAAGCAATAAAAAATGATTTTGTATATCAGGAATTCTTAATATTTTCCGTTTAAATCAAAAGTGCCAGTAACTATATACCCAAAGAAATAAATTCGTTGAATAATTCCCCGCGTCTGCGTCGTTGCAATGTCAATAATGGCGAATTAAAAATATTAGATCCCGTAATCCATGTGTTAAATTAGCGGAAACTGACCACAAAACTAATTCAGAGAAGCCTAACCAATTCCTACCACGTGCAGCCAAGTGCATCAACGAAGAGTAAAGAGCTAAAACAAACAGAGTCATCAAAAATTCAACGAATGCACGCTTCCCCTGCGAATAACGACGCCTCGGGCCGACGAATCGTTAAATCAATTTGCCATTGTAAAAAGCTTGGGGCCTGGTAGTCGTGTGCGATCGCCAGGCCAAAAACAGCGTTTCTAATAACGAGCTGTTTCTTCGGGCAGCGTTAACGGTACCGGCCCTGTAAAACACTTTGCGCGAGATGAGCGTTGCCCCGGGAGCAAGCAAGTACCGCGGACCGCTCCCACAATTGACAGGGGCAATTCGGTACGGAATCGCCGGTTAATGACACGCGAATCTATCTCAGTGGATCATCGCCAGGCTCCTTATTAGGCCAGACCGTGGCAGGCAAGGTGCAGTTCGTGAGCGACCGAAGAAAAGAGAGCCTCTCTCGGAATTACCGAGAGGTGAGCATAGTCTTCTGATGTCATCCGGCACGGAACGAGCAATACTCTAATGACACGTCGCGGACGATCGTCCTGGAATACACTCCTGGACAAAATGATACCACCATGTTTTATTTCTCGAAAACTATGGTCGTTGCAAATGTTCGATTTCCGAATGCAAATGTTGTCAAGTGATTCAATCAAGTTTTCGACATTCTCGAGAAATTATATGTGTATTTTCGTTGAAAAAAAAAACTTTTTAAAAATCACGCTTATATTAAAATGCACTATAAAGGAGAAAATAATTTTTTTCCTGCTCCTATCCATAAAATACCGAATCCAGATTAATGATATATTTTTCCCCAAAATTTTAAGCAATTAGCTCAAAATTTCTTCTGTTATAAAGTTAGTGTCGGAATAGATAGAAAAGTTTAATGTAAATTTAAATAAAATCATGTCATTAGTCACTATAATATAGTCAAAAAGAAAAAAATTTTGAACTAATTGCTTGAAATTTTCGGGAAAAATATTATTAATCATTTAACTGGATTCGGTATTTTATGGAGAGAACCAGGAAAAAAATTATTTCTCCTTTTTAGTGCATTTTAATATATGGTAAGCGTGGTTTTTAAAAAGTTTTTTTATATATTTTATTTTCTACTTCTATTGTCACACCGGACGTAAGTGTGTATACAAAATTTCAGCAAGATTGGGCTATGGGAAGAGGTTTAAAATTCGATTACAAGATTCGACGTATGTATACAACAACACGGAAAGTTAATATAAGCGTGGTAAAAATAGTACAGCACTATAGACGGACTCATTTTACAGGTTGAAGCTTCTACTTTCGCAGGACAACGTTCATTTTTATCAAAAATATTTTTGCATGATACAGCAACTAGGAAACTGAAGACACTTTTTTTGATTGAAAATGATACAAATTGAAACGTAGTACGAATTTTTACCTAATAAAAGTCTTGAGATGGCTAATTTTAGTACGTTCGATAAAGCCGCGATAGAAAATAAGCGTTAATGTAAAGAGAATATAGGATACATCGTTACTTTTGACCAACAGTGTACATCCTTTACTCGGCTAATATCGTTTCCTTGCATATCCTTGGAAACTGCTTTGCGTCTGACATTTATACTTTTCTATCCGACGCACCGACAAACTGCGAGATTGCATGGTAATTGGAGGGAAGTTATAGCGATGCGAAACCTTGGATTTGTCGTACATATTCATAGAAATTGATTAAGAAGAACCTTGGGCAATTCGTATGGAGAATCCCATTGAAATTGTTATTTTATCACAATAATTTGAAAACTTGAAATCACTGTCACAACACATTCATATTTATTGTTTCAGTTAATATCAAATAAAATCCAAGCGAAATCTGAATTAAAATATTCAGTATATTTTTCATTAAATTCTTTTTCTTATCAAATCCAAAATGTTTCACCTCAAAAAGAGACGTATTAGGGTCCTTAAAAAAATACAAAAAAAATTGTTTATGCCTTAAGATATGTTGTAAACAGTGCTTCAATTGTACCTGAAATTAAATAATTTTTTTGTACTGAGAAAGCTTGCCATGTCCCTTAAATCGCTGTACGACAGAAAATAAATCTAAAATCTGTCGATCAGTCGCAAAAAGTGGAACGGAACTGTAACCAGGAGGCGATAAACAAACGATTTTTCCATATTGCAACCGGTTCCCGATCGGACGTACGATCTCCGGCGTCGCCATCTCTGTGTGAGCGTGGATCGCCTTAAAACACAAGCAAGTTAACGTCTTAATTAGAGAATGCCCGGGTGCTTTGAGCAGCAACCAATCAAACCGGAAACAGAGGAAGTCCCGAAGGTCTGTGGCTGATCGAGGATCGGTAGGCTGGCCGAAAGAAGAATAAGAAGCCAGGAGCACAGCAGCAGTAGGAGCGGCAACTGCAGCAGTAGGAGAGAGGATCCTCGACGTCAATCACGATTACGGGATGAGTTTTCAGCGCGCGTCTCATTAGCCCACGCCCTCATTATTACGTTATCAACGTCCCCGGGCTCGCATAATGGCCTCTGAATATATTTATGAGGGTAATCCCCGCGGCCGTTCGCGGCCATACGAAAGCCGCGCGCCGATGCCGGCCTCGGACCGTAACAATAATCCTTATATCCCCCACATAATTGTGCCCGCGGAGGATTTATAGAGCTGGTCCGGGCACCGATCCTATCTAACGATCTGCCCATTGAGTAGCCGACCTAGGACGCCACGAGGATACAAGGCTCGCCCCGGGAATGGGATTCATTCAAAACCGCGAACACGCCGGAGAGCACCAGAAAGTCGCCTCTCCCCCTCTCTCTCTTTCTTTCTCTCTTTCTCTCATGTCCGGGTCATCTAGATTCGACCGGGCTCGCGTCCGTGTTCCTGCCTTGATTGGTTTATCGACCCTTCCCGAAACACTCACGTGATTCCGTGGTCCCGAAGCAATTTGGTTGTCCGACGGTTTATCTGATCCGAAATGATACATCGGAGCTCTCTCTCCCTCTCTCTTTCTCTCGCTCCGCTTTTATTGTTCGCGCGGCCCACGGTGCGATATTTTACCGATCTAACTGGAAAAAAAGTCAATCCCGACGGTAGTCCAAAAGTAAGAAATGCCACTATGCAACAGGTCTTAAGTGTCCACATTTTACGAGTATATGCACTTTTGTCGTAATTAGTACACTGCGGATTTTATGCATTTATGACAAAAATAAGTACTTACAATTTAAAGCAGTGAACATATTAAAAGATTGAAGGGCATTAGTGTATTAGTTTCAGCTGTATAAGATAATTAGAAGAAGAAAAAATTTTGTAAGTGGCCCCTGTATTTTGTAATTGATGTAGACATTTTTTATTTTGTATAAATATCCGCAGTCTAGTAATTAAAGGGTGTGCTTCCGAAAGGACATACCTCCGATTCTTTTTATATTCTGGATTCTTACGAATATGATAGTGAAACTTGGCGCAAATAAAAATTACAATTTTTTTATTTACTTCCGTGAATAATGGGAATTTTGAAAAATACTTCAAATAAAAGTTGTAGGTCTCATCGAAATACACATTTTATGTCGTACTGATTTTTGTCATAAAGACAATAGTTTTCGAGAAAAACGATATTAACTGGCTCCGTTAACGGTAACGGTGGCTCCGTATAAGCGAATAATTATCTATCATTTTTCTCAGAAAGTATTATCTTTATGACAAAAATCGATAGGACATAAAATGTGTATTTTGATGAGGTCTACAACTTTTATGTGAAGTATTTTTCGAAATTCCCATTATTTACCATAATATCAAAATACGTAAGAATCGAGAGTATAAAAAAAATCGGAGGTATGGGCTTTTCGAGAGTACACCCTTTGTTTTGACAGATCTTTCAATTTTTAGGTTAACGTAATTATCACAAATTACAACTATTTTTCTAATTTCATCCGCTGATCGAAAGCAATTGTTTCATTTCAGTTAAATATCAACCCATTGTAAAAGTAAGATGAAAAAAAAACAAGTTTTCTGCTGGAAGCAATGAAGAAAGGTGGCTCAAATTCCTTCGCAGCCAAGGGATCCTACCTACAAGTTTAAAATGCACTAACGAAATTATTAAAAAATCCAGAAACTATCTGAACACTGAAAATAAAAATTAGGAGTACTATTTTTAATTTATTGTTTAATGCAATCTAGTTTTTTGATAATAAATGTTGCGTTCTATATTTACTTTCTTTTGCTACTATTATTATGGGACAAATTAAATTGATCAACTGCTGCTATTATTATGGGACAGAGGGAGTATGTATCACGTTGTCCCAAAGGGTCTATTGAGATCCTTTGTGCGATTCGAAGAATACTCGTGAACGTGTACGTTTGCCCGGTTAATACAATGGTTAACTATAGTAGAGCCGAGGACAGAGCATGCAGGTAATTTCGCAACAGTCAATATCTATCAATCAGTCGGACTGTCCCCATTTTCAAAGATGTCTTTATCCTCTCGTCGTCGCCACACATCTGCCTCTCGATTCGTTTCTACAAAGATACCATTAAAAGACTTGGCAAAGGCTTTCAGGATGGGGACATCCGTTTCACTCGAGAGAATCGATGCACTGTACGTCCTGCTTATGTGCATCCTTGCCTCTAATTACCTCGGATGAAGACATCACCATAGTCTCGGCGATTCTCCCGAGAGAATCCTAGTTTAGCCACCACGAGAACGAATCGTTTTGTGTGCCTTTATGTTTCACCGATTATTTATTATCTTTACGAGCACCGGTCATTATTCTCGCGTTTATGGATGGTCTCATTACCTCTAACGACCTCGATATGCGCCACCATACGATGCGAATCAGACGAATACGGAAAACTTTTAAATCTTGCTGGAAATGTTGTTTGCTTATCAGAGATTGTTATTTATAGACATAGTTGATGCTTTGGATAGTTCGTAGTATTAATAAAGAACGATGTTGCTCTAGGCATATGCCATTCATTTGGAATTCTTGGGTTAGGGTACCCGTAGTGTGGAGAATCTGTACGCGATGGCGCTTCATCGTGCATTCAAGTCTCCAGAGATTTGTTATGTTCAAAGCTCTGTAAGATTTTTACCAGGCACAAAACAAAAGAAAATATATTCTAATAAAGTTAGATGTTCTATTTCATTAAAGTTTACGTTGATGTACCTGACGTATTAACTTTAACAATGTTTATATGTTCAATTTTATTATTAAAACACAAATTTCGAACAAACTGTTCTCTGCAACTTTTAAAGAATATACTGAGAAATATTTAGAATTTAAAATCCCCCCTTACTGACACATATTATTTTAAAACAATTTTTTAAAACAATATTTATACTACATGTATTAAATGATATTCTTGCAATTTCATATTTCCTGTGTTTACAACCATAAATACATAACCACATAAATTAAACTTTCTTTAAACAACTTCCAGGATCGTGTTAGAAAGTATGTATGTAGTGACAAAAAGGTGTGAAATATGTTACGACGTAGATGTGCAACATCCGAAGGAGAATAATTTCCTGATTCATGAATGAATTATGTCACGGGTCTAAGGTGACCCAGTCTCTGGCCAGTTAGTATCAAAAGAAGCTTGCGCAGTGACTCACCATTATGAAGTCTACTTTTAGAGGTGCGTAGGTGCTCGATAATGGAGGTGAGGGGTCTGCGGCCGCTACCGCTGCCACCCCCACAACTCCAAGGGGAGTCACGCTCTGAGCCCTCCGCCAGGTTGTCACAGTCCTAGAAAGAGAAATCAGAGAAAATTAGACGGAGACAAGCAAGGATGACGGAAACAGGCCGCCATTTCCCACGGTTCACCACGATTCTGTGAATTCCGGTGTCCTCGTGTACTCACTGAGCAGGACGATTCAAGTAAAAGCTATGGGGACTCCCATTGACTGTAATAAGGAGAACGATGGCGGAACTATATCTTGTGGGAGGGACGTGCAGTCTCAATGAACAGTTCAAATACAACAACCCTGTTTCTGAAGGTACTTACTGCATGTAACAATATTATATGTGTGCACGTTGTAGAATGGAAGTGGACTGCGGATCTTCATGCATGTACGAGCCATAGAAATTTTCAAAAAATGCCAGAATATCAAATTCGATGGAATTCAGTACGATTTTTATTTGTTTTGGATCGAAAAAAGGCTGTTCTGTAAAAATTTATTCATAAAAATTGGAGATTGCATAAACATCCGCTGTCTACTCTTGTCATATAAACTATTAATTGAATTAAAGAAATTAAATAAACCAAATTTTGTTATTTAATAAAAATTTGTGGATACGTGATAATCAATTTAGAATATGTTGTGAAATCACTCTAAAAGCAGTCTACGCTCGATCAAAGCATATTACCGTAGACCAACAATTTTTCCAGCGCCACGATTCAGAAACTCCCGGCTCCGGAATCATATTTATGACAGAAGAGAATCCCATAAACCATCGGACAGGTTACGCCTCCTAGGGTCAGGTTAATCTTGGATCTCCCCGAACCGTTTACGCATCGGATCACCATAAAAATGCAGTTAGAAAGCCACGAGCCCTGAACTGGACGTCGTTGCCTCGCGGGGAGGAACGAATTTAATCAAATTTAAAACCGTTAATCCCACTACATCATATTTCTCTGTACCTACCTCGTGGTTGCTCGGAAACAACCATAACTGAACAATTTTACCGAGTTCAATCTAATTATAAACACTGTACGCGAAATTAAACTATTTTAATGTCAGTTGTGAATAACCTGCATACATTTATTGAACATGTATATTTATTCCCAATTTAGTTTAAAAATTTTGTGTGTGTTCTTATCAGAGTTGAGCAAAAATTTAATTTAAATAAAATCAGTTTATTCGAAATTTTTGTTTAAATTAAATTTTTGCCCAACTCTGGTTCTTACGGACAAGTATTTTGTGGTGATTATAAATTAATTTAGATTTGATGAATAAAAATATGCACTAATACCATGATTATTGATCGTTGTAGAAAATGTTGAATGTTGATTACGATGTTGAAGGTTAATACGTAAAAATAAATTAATTGTGTTAATAGTGAACAGCCAGTTTTAAATGGTTAACGACAGAATATCTCCATCGCTTGTAAAATGTTTAATTTACATTTTTCAAATTGATTTAAAGACGAAGAACTTATATGTTGAATTGAATCCTGAAGATACTGAAGAATTGTAAATACAGTAAGATCGTGACATCTCTACAGTGACCAATGGTTTTTCATAGAAGGATCTTCATGTTTCAAGTATTAATGGATTCAAAAACAGACATAAATTTTTCCGCATGAAATATTGACACTGTTATTTAGTAAGTAGAACGACGCGTCGTTATAGGAATAATGTCCTACACGGACGAAACAAGTCTTAAATTCAGTTACTTTATGCTCTGCAACATGTATGCCGGTACTTATAAGTCAACAGTAACATATGCGACCCTCGGCATCCAAACTGACCAACTTCATAAATTCAAACGCGGAAAAAATTTAGTGTTATAAACATTGCCTCGCCAAATCCAACTTTGGTCAACACACCTAGGAACGTATTAATCAATCAATTATTTTAAAATAGTCAGCATTTTATAATATACAAAAATGCGACCAAATAAAAGGTATTCGAACCATAATTTATTTAATGATACAAGAATGAAAAAGATAAAGTGTGTGTGTGTGTGTTTAGTCATTTTTATTTAAAGATAAATAAATGAAAATTCTATCTATTGGCAAGGGAAAGTAATTTCGGTATTTTAAGGTGAAGTAAAACCCAATTTTTGTTTTTTTAATAAAATATTTTCTTATTTATTCTTTTTGGCAAAAGATCATCGAACGAAATGGAAAATATCTTATTCATGAAAGTTCATTGCTTGAATAAAAAAATATTAGGCTCTATTTCAGCTTAAAATACCGAAATTACTTTCTTGCCAACCCAATAGTTAATAATGATTAATTTCCAAGCTTGTTAGAACAATCGTGTCACCCATAGATGTATGACTAGCAGTGATTAGTGTTGAACATGTTCAAATCCTTGTATAACAAAATTTCCCAGTTTGTCACACAACATTATACGAAAACAATTAATCCTCTGATTTCTCTCGAGTCATCATTATCTTAATCATACCGATACACAAGATCTCGATCCAGCTGGTGCCTCGCCTCTCTGCCCGGCCCTCGCCCGGAAGAATTAAAATCCTTGTTCAATCATGGGTTCCCTTTGCGTTCGATCGCCGATTAAAAAGCGCCCTTACATTCTGCGGCTAATGACGCATTAAACAAGCCCGCCGGTACTAGGCGGCGTCATGAATCATCGCCGGGGTCCGTCCGGCGATCGTGTACTTTTTCCCGATCGTCGTACGTTACCGATCGACAAATTCCCTGGTTCCGGTCCCCCATAAATCTGTTCGGGGATCGCGGCGAGGATTAACACCGCGCCGGCTCGGAGCTGGAAACGACGGAAGGGAAGCTGAGGCAAGCTCACCGGAGCAGAAGGGAAGAGAAGGGAGTGGGGATAGTTCTTAACACTAGTTAATAATAGCGAAAGAGCATTAAATTTCCTTCAAACTGCACTGTTCAAACGGATTTTTTTAGCCAATAGGCTCCGAGAGACAAGCGTTCGAAATTAGGAAATGTTTCTCAAAATGAAGGAAATTTAATGCTCTTTCCAAAAATGAAAAAAAAAGTTCTTAGGATCCATACTTTTTGTGTAATAGGCGAAAAACCAAAACAAGGTAGTAAAGATCGTGGTTTTTACCCCCTCCCCAAGTTAACGCAGGGTCCTCGAGGTCGAAAACTCAGATTCGACACCCCAGAGTACCCCTAAATGACGTGTCAAAATTTCATTGAGTTCGAGGTTTTTTTCTTTCCAGGTTTACGCCTTTTTTTCGACCTGCCGACTGGACTAGGATACATTTTTGTTTATTTTTATAAAGTACTGGAATCTCCAGTTGTCACCTACCCTCTCTCTCTGCCAAAACCGCGTTGGTCACGTGACGAAGCGTGGGGAACAGCGTCGTAGAAGGGGAAAGTGGGTAGAGTGGGAGATACCGCGCTCGTGCGAGTCGGTAGTGGGGGTAGCTGCTCGAGCGTTGCCCTGATATAGTGTGTGGGACACTTATTACAGGTTGAGAAATTCTTTGACCGAGTTTAGAATGGATTTGACGACTGAAGCGTTACAACGAATCCCTAAAACTTGATGAAGAAGAACAAGTGCCATATACTACTCCAAAGATGGCAGTTCAATCATTAGAAAAATTCGTGGAAAGTTGAATTTCCAAAGTGCGTCGTAACGATTTCATGAAATTGTCCGTAACGCAACTGTGGATGATGCTAGTTATTAGAACGATCAGCATAAGTCGACAATCTTGCAAGAAGGGAAGGGAAAGGGAAGAGAAGGGAGGGGGACGGTGTTAGGGACGAAAACGCGTCTTATCGTAATACGATCGATAAAACTGGATCCTCGCGGACCGTTGGCGGGATCCAGGATAACGCTGTCGGGCACGACACGTCTCCCAGCCGATAAACGAAGCCCCCCAGCCCACGGGATCGGCGAGGAAACTCGATGCGAGATGCTCGTCGTCAAGGGCTGCGGATAATCGACTTAACGACGGGGCTTAACGACTTCTCGGTAACGGTCCCGAACGGGCTTCGTCGTCGCCCGGCATTACGATCCGCGGGAATTCTAAACTTGGGCCTTGTCCGCCGGGGCCCCGGCCGATCCGCAGACTCTCTAGCGGCTCTATAATGCACGGGCGACACCGCCATACGTGTCATGGGGAATCGATCCGATCCGGTTGTAAGCCGACCTAACCATAAGTCCGAGAGTGGACCGGGCGTGCTCGTCGAACAAGAGTACTTGCCTCCCCGAGAGCCACGGGGAAACTTGAATTCGAATTTATTGCGGGCTCCAGCCGCACTCGCTGTCCGAAGTGGATAATCAGTTCATTCAATCGAGTCCTCGTAATTTTCATAATTTTCAAGAATTGTTCAGGAGACGTGCTTTGTCGACGATCAAAACAAACGTGAATTTCTCGACATTTTTTTAGAAAAGCTCATTCACTTTTTTCTTTAAATGTACACGTAATTTCGTAGTACACATGTTGTGCAAATGGTAGCAAAATCTTTGCATGTTTTCTTCACACTAAAGTACATTATTAAGTACTTTTTAACAGTACAGTGTTACAGGGTCTAGAAGAGGCCATCTTACATTATTTTGTGAAAATAAGATGAATGTATTCGTTCAGATTTTTAGCAATTTTTAGCAAAAAGTAAATTTAAAGAAGAAAATTGTCTTATCTGTACAATGTCAATAATCGTGCTGAGTTCGAATCTAAAATGTCTGGTCATTACTCGCCGTTTCTACTGACTGCAAGTACGAAACGTGTACTAGCCCTACGATGCACTAAAAGTGGATACTTTAAATTAGTGTGCTAAGAAATAAATTTATTAAATATCCTGATTTGAATCGCCATCGACATTTCCACGCACGACGTTTCCTCTCTTTTAATAAATACAGTATGTGCAGCTTGATAATGACGAAACAACCAAGATAATGTAGAAGTGCTTCTATATAAAACGTGATAATGATCCTCGAATCATCGAAACGTGATAATTATTGGAGAATTGAGAGGGTCTTATTTTCACTCGCACTCTTGCGGTTATTATAAGCGGACGTCAAGAAACGTTCAATTCTTAAATTGTAGCTGTAAGGTACAATCATAAATTACAATAATAAGGAGCGCGTACGCAAGATGAAGAAATAAAAAAAAAATGAAATATCACAGCGCTTTAGGCTCAGTCTGCTACACGTAGCGTTACTCGTAAGTCCAATTAGCAGACCCTGGGCGAAACGCTTCTTTTCTTCAAACATTCCCATTTAAATAAACTACCACAATTTAATGTCTTAATTAGTATCGCTAACTAGTGACCACCACGGCGTCCAACACAATAAGACAAAGCGTGCGCTGCGGTTTTTTGCCGGCAAAAAGACTTCTATGGAGAGCGAAAGAAGCTGGTAAACATGCTACTCCTTGTATTCATTATAATTATGTAGATGGTTCCAATTTCTTGCAAAATTTATTTTGCATAAACCACCACGGTCTATTTTAACACTAAACCTACCACTGCTGATCAAATAACCAGGTTTAGAGACACTTAAAGTCTGTTGTTTAGAAAACACAACCAGAAAGCCTCAACGATTTGCGTCGCAGAATTGCGTTGTTTAGAAAAACAACGGAGAATATTTTGAAAATTTGTTATAGTTATAAAGAAATTACAAACTTTCTCGCAGCATAAGTATGACTCGCTCTACTTTCTCTTTAAATATCTGCGAAACTAATGCGCGGATAAAAAAAAGTATCCTACGAAAATTGCTGCTCTTTTTACGTACAATAAGATCCCACGATAAAAAATATAGGTTTCCATTTGAAAAAACAAAGTTGACCTTCAAATGACCTTGAGAACGCCACCCAAATAAAAAACTGATACTGTCCCCCTCTTTCTGGCTGGAAAGTTTTCACATGAACAGCCTGTATATAAATGACTTTGTTGGAGAAAATGTGGAGGTCTCGAACTTAGTTACCAACCTAATATTTTTCTAAGCTAAAACATTTTAATGTTAATCACCCACATCGTGTTCGCGCACCTGGATGAAAACAATGACGCTGTCCACCGTGCTTTAACAGACAAGCCAGAACAGGCTCCATAAAAATGGCAACTCTCGATCGAGAATAGTAATCGCTTGTCGAGGAGGCATCTGGTCAGAAACCGAGGAAACGCGGCGAAAGACAGCATAAGGAATCTCCGGGGAATCGTAAAGCATAGGGACACGTCTCTCGTAATAAATGCTGTAACCAGCATCTATATATATATATCCCATCGTAAATTCACAGGAGGCGCTGGGGTAAAAAGGAATAGCGGATGACGTCCTGGCCACCTGTCAGTTGCGGTGCCACTCGAGCGGTAATTGCCGAAGAGAGAGGTCCGGGTCGTAATCGTCGCCGCTGTCCCGGTCGTCGATGTCCCTGTCCCCTCAACAAGGGTTGAGACTCTTCGAGGAACCTGACCAGGAGGTATACTACGGACCTGGTGACTCGCCTCGAGTGGCGTAGAGTGTCATCAACGGTTTGCAACGGCGACGACAACGCAAGACAGTTTTCGCAAGAAGCTGAAGGCCGTCAACAGTTCCGCGACGGACTCATGCCCCGTGTTTGCCGTTCGCGAAACCTGCACACAGCGACAGAGAGAGAGAGAGAGAGAGAGAGAGAGAGAGAGAGAGAAAGGAGAAACGTTTGTCGACGGTTGTTCCTCGTCTCTTCGAGAAGACATCCTGTCGGTAATAGCGAGCAGGAACCGAGGCCCCTGTCCCGCTGGTTCAGCTATGTCGAGCGTAGCCACTCGTGAAAATGATAAAGACACAACCAGACACTCCGGGGCAACCACTTTCCAGGAACAATAAGGTCGGAAGACGGTTTAGACCGCCTCCCTCTTGGATAGAGCATAGTGGAAAAATCGTGGACCCGTTTAACGCATTTACACGACATGATGAGCGGGTATTTCGATCGCCATTTTCACGGTGACTTCAAGATTCGAGACTGAGCGACGAGCGACTAATGAGGGAAGTTGTTTTGTGGAATTGATGATTGTGCTGCTGGGTTCAGGCTTCCGGAGGGTTATTTTGAGGAGAGTGGTCTCTCAGCACCGTGTCATCGAGGATATTATTACGATAGAGTCGTGAAGTGATTATAGTTTTGCAAGATTAAAGTGCCAGCAACAGAAACATTGTCTAACTTCCAGCTTCTCTAACTTCGTGTAAAAAAATCTTACGACAGCCCAACTGCGCTCGTTTCGAAGGGTAAACTCTCTACCTTCATAGCCCTGAACTTCGTTTTTTTGGAGATCCTCTTTCAAACAGTGGATATATTAAAAAGATTTAGGGCAACCAGTGTATTAGTTTCACCTTAATAACGTAATTAAAAGAAGACAGAAATTTCCATGTGGCTCCTGTATCTTGAACATTTTTTATTTTGCTTACGTAAATTTCTTTTTTCCTTTTGTTATTAATATTAGAAAGGCATGGAATGCTTGATGCAGTCCCATTTCCTATGAAAAGTGATCGCAAGATTTCCGAAGCCTCGAACGAGCGTAGACGTTCGTTATCGGAGCAAAAGGGGGGCAATTAATTAAAGCATCAAGGGAGCAAGAGGAAGCAGCAGTCTTTGATCTTCGCAGTGAGAAACGTATCTTAACATTTGAATTTTCGTCGCAGTGGGATGCAGCCTGGTCTGGAATGAGCGCTCGTTCTTCAAATACGTACCTGAAGAACTCCCGCTGGTAACATCTGCGGACCAGCGTAGATCCAGCGTGTTCCGCTGGAACGAAAAAGTTCGTGCGCGCATCTCTCCGCGGTACAAAGAATTATGAACACGCAGTTACAAATAGATACTTGAACCGTGCCCGCAAGATTTTCCTCGTAATGCCGCTGCGAATGAACAAAAGCTTCCTCTACGGGCTGCATGTTGTTCCCGTTGCGTTTAAGGGTTGTAAAGTATGCACGCTCAGAACCGACGCTGCAATCGTCCTTTAATTTCGTTCGCATATTTTACGCGATGTTCCTATCATCTCTCGGTTACGTTCTAATATTTTATCAATGAACACGGTTTATCTTCGCGGAATTGTTGCAGAACGCAATCTGCGAAATAATTTTCTGATATTAGAAATATTACAGCCAGGGGGATTTCGGATTCTTTATCTTGTAATTATTTAAGACTATACCTACCGAACCTTTAAAGATAGATTTTATTTAGACTTGTGCAGCCCCTATTGTAATATGTACTCCACTAAAGATATCTTTTATGAAATTATTTTTATTATATCAATAATGGTACAATAAAAAATCTAGAATTAGTCATTTTGACTAGTGATGGTAGGTTCAGTGTTAAAAATTTTGGAGATACTTCCATATAATAAATTATTAAATAAAAAATGAAGCAATTTATATCATACACTTTTAATGCTCAGGAGTTTCAGAATTAAAGTCGTTCCAAATTTTTTTTAATTTCTCATACTAAATTATATATTAAAATATATGTATATTTAAACGTGTCTAAAAATTTTGGAGATCTTGCATATAATAAATTAGTAAGTAAAAAATAAAGCAATTTATATCATACACTTTTAATGCCAGTAGTTTCAGCATTAAAGTCGTTCCAAATTTTTAAATTTCTCATCAATTAAATGAATAATATTCTTGAAGACATTCTTAAAACCCTTGGATGTTACGGAAGAATTTATTCGCTTCAAGAACGCTTCCAGCACTATTAAAATTTGAAAAGCCTTCCCAAAAAATGCTCTCAAAAACTGCGGACATTAATCTCCCGAAGAATTTCAATAATCCCCTTCCTGAAACAATTACGGGAGTAATTCAAGCTCGGGGGACGATTGAATAGCGCGGGAAGAGGTTCCCGGTGTAGAGTATCGACTATCCAACGCTAATTACAAGTCGAGGGGTTAATTGCTCGATGCAGATGAGTTGACCGCGGCAGCTCCTCGCAGCTCGTCGCTCAGGGTTTGAAGTCGGCCCACGAGAAAGTAATTCGTTTCTGTATTTAATACGCGATCCTCGCGACGATAGGATCTCGTGCACGCTCGCTTTCATTTAGCTGGGGCGTACAAGCGAAACGGAGATAGGGAGGAAGAGAGAGAGAGAGAGAAAGAGAAATAGAGAGCACGAGAGAAAGAGGGATCATTGGCTGGTGTAGGAACCGAGCTTCCATAGGGAGCACGCACGAGGAACAATTACCAGGCGGTTTGTAGGGGGATCGACGCCAGTAAATCGACGACCGCGAATCGCCGGCGAGTTAGCGAGTTTCGAGCGATTAGCTGGCTCGCGCTCTCTGCTTGCAGGGAGCAACCGTGTAACCGATGGAACCTTTCTGCGAAATCGAGGTATATATCGAGGACCCCCCGCGCACCTCGACGAGCCAACGGTATGTCGACACGGCATTGTGCGGCTGATCCCCTGGAATCGGCATGTAATTAGCTAGCCTGGTTGACTACCAGCTGGACGACGAGTGGCGCACGCTAATGTGCCTCTAATGTCGTCTGTCCTCCGCCAGCCCTCCCATACCCCTAGCTATGGCCACCTGCCTTGTGACCGGGCTTTTAGACCTCAGCCTTTGTTCCGTGTCCCTGTACCACCGCTGTTCGCCTGCCGACTCGTCCAACGGCTTCATAGCTCGCTGCTACTGAACGATCCTGCGAAACACTGCCCCGTGTCCTGGCGTACTCAATTTCGGCACCGGAACGTCGCTTATGCATAACTTTACCATTTATTTTCTTCCTCAAAACGGGGCATCGATTAATTTTTAGGTAATAAATAGTATGTGTATTCAAGGAAACGCATATTTTGCGTTTCGTTGAAACGAATAATTTATTTTTTTTATTATATTGAAACACACAAAAGTATAAAAACAAATAAACATAATAACCTATATAAAAAAATATGAAATATACCAAATAGGAACAATAAACTCTTAGGAAACATTAAAAGTAAAAAGTATTACAAACATTTTGAACAATAGTATGTTTTGTACATAACACTAGTAAATTTCTGTGTGATTTCTTAAATCGAACTGGTACGATTTAAGAGTTGCAATTGTGCGGTACGGTTTAGGAAACTAAGCGAACTGATAGAAATATTAATTATCTAAGCTTTCTATTAAATTATCTATTAAATTATCTAATCTAAGATTATGTAAATTATATTATAAGCTTACTATAAAGATGGTATATTAAATATATTTCAAAGAAAACA
The DNA here is from genome assembly GCA_028455605.1 of Lasioglossum malachurum. Taxonomy (NCBI): domain Eukaryota; kingdom Metazoa; phylum Arthropoda; class Insecta; order Hymenoptera; family Halictidae; genus Lasioglossum; species Lasioglossum malachurum. The sequence goes on from CM052319.1 coordinate 18,917,408, forward strand.
CGAAATGTATTAGCTTGTATAAACTTTTTTAAAAATTGGACCGAACGACCTGAGTTTTTTTGAGGCGGTAGAATGATTAGTTTACCAGGTAATGTATAAATAATTATTTTGGAAAATTGCTATTGGTTTCAATTGCAAAGAAGAAAGTAGAGTCACGATTTTTAAATTTTCTTGAATTTAAGTTGAAATCTATCAAGGTTGCTATAAAATATAGTTCATTGAAAATATTAGATGATTGCATAAGTTCGTGCCCGATTTGAAAATAAAATTCAATGGTTAAATTTTAAAGATTTGGTTAAAGATTGGTTAAATTAAAATTAATAATAGAATGGTGAGAGACTATATGTTGTATAATTGATTAATAAAGTTGTATTCTTTAAAATGCAACCATAGAATTTTATTTTCAAATCGGGCACGAACTCATGCAGTCATCACTAGCAAAAATTGTGCATGTATCGCATTTCGAACAAAATATTTAATAAAATTGCGATCTACCGTATTTTCTTTTTCCAGCAGTGGCGAGCAACACCGTCGATCCAAGGCTAGAGTTACGAGCATCGTTCGTAGATTTTTGCCGAGAACGTTTGCTACGCTCGCCGCGTTTCACCTTTACGTTTTACTGTTGCCTTGGAATTCTTTTCTCGGTATACTCTAGGCAGTACGTATTTTGTTGGGAATTTTATATCTAGGGAATTAGCTTCGCCTGGAGATTTTTATGGCCAAGAATTCTCATTTACCACAAAGTTACAATGTTGTTTCCCCGTGTCAGAAGTTCAGCGGCGTTGAAGGAATTGATTATACAGTTTCTTGGAACTGCGTTCAATAAATGTCACGTCTTATTGAGCCGGACGTTTGAAATAAATTAAACTTGTAACTCTTACGTCAAATCTGCAGATAAACAGAAAACTCATTTAGAATTCTCATCTCTTTGAGACTGAAAGTAATCCTTGAAGAGACGTTAACTATAATCATTGGAGTAAACAAGTCTTTGCTTAACCGAGGCGATCCTAAACGAATTTGACAGAGTTACAGTGCAAATCATTTCAAACAACGTCCAACTCAATAAGATTTAGTTAACCCTAAACCGGTAGATCTTCGCTACTGTATTGCACAATAATTGCAAATATCAAATTTCCTTATATTTATAATATATAAATATTAAATTATATATTTAAAGGAGAAAATGTTATCTAAGAAAAAATACCATCAGTCACTGTAAGATTATCTTCCCCACAATAAAACATAGTCAAACTTGTACAGGATTTTCGGAGATGAAAAAATACGTGTAATAGAAAGATATTAATAGTAGTCTTCGGAGTGAATGATCATCTAGCTAATAAATTCAAAAATGTACCATCCGTTTAAACAAGCTAATGTTTCACGGGGTCGAGATAATCCTACAGTGACTGATAGAATTTGTTGACGGCCGGTCGTGCGCCATTAGAAAGATCGGTGATTAAGGAAGCACCGATTAATTTCTTCGAAAAATGAACGTCGGACTATTCGAGCGGTCTATTAAATAGTAGACCGTTATTTAAATACGTAGCCTGTACGGCCTGCTTAGTCCTAACCGTGCGGCGATCATTTTTCATCGGGGGATTAAACGGTGACTCTCGGGGACGATCTTACGACATACCCGCTAAAGGAGCCTGCGACGACATCGTCCAGAAGATTATCCCGCCTAGTTGACCGCATCGCGGGTCTCTATAATGCTGTTAGAAGAAGTTAACAACCGGATGACCCGCAGAGACGATGACGAACGTGACGAGCAAAATAATCGTCCGCATCGATAAACCGAGTAATCCCGTGGACGGGGTGGCCAGTGAAGACCTCTGGCAAGGTTAGCTCTCATCAAGGACGCATTAGGGAAAGCTTCGATGGGCGTCCCGCAGGGAAAGGGTGAGAACGCGCTGCTACCGGCGAGGAAGAGCAACATCGATCAAGACCGTGTTCACTCCAAGGACCAGTCCGCGGGATCCGAGCCATGAATAATTGGCAAAAAATTCGCACGGCAATCCATTTCGTATCGGTTTCACGAAAGTCCTCGATGAGTCCACGGTGACTCGATGGTTTCAGCAAACGAGGTGTCCGAGGTTGCAGCTCGACGTTCGCAGATTTGCTGCCGTTTGACGCGGTCGTGGCACCTGCCACCGTACTTCCTTTTTCTATTAACCTTATCTCTCTAAAAAAAATTACATAAAAACAAAAATTTTTGGCATCGTATGAGCCCCATTTTACCATTCAGCTTTGTCCTTCAGACATTTGACGTATCTTTAAAAACAACAAAGACATTCAAGGTGGTCAAGTTAGGTGAATGAAGCCTGTATGTATTACTTTCGAACAAATCAAATCTATACCACACGTACAATATTGTAAATTCTAATTTTCTGCGTTTCGCATTTTCATGCATTGACGAAGCAAATTTGAAACGACGAAAACATTTGAAGAATTCGCACATACTGCTGTATCATTTTCAGCCGATGAAAATCTTTAAGAAAAGAAATGAATGTCGAACTCCTATATCTTGGAAACTCTACTCATAATGTGGAGGACAAGCGGCTCCAAAGATGACGAAGACGGAATAGAAACCGGCAAGAAAGCCGCAGCTTTCCTATTGCTGCAGTCGTTGAATTATTAAACACAGACTTCCCAAAAGACAATGCTCCGCGTCTACATTCTTGAGATTTCCGGCGACGCGTAGACACCTGTCCATCAACCGTCGAGGAAAACCACGATCTTGCACCGTCGATGAAACAGAGTCTCGCAGACAATTGAACGCGCACGCAACAAAACAGGATTCGTGAAAGGCGCGAAATGTCCGAGCAAATGTTATTGAATTAATGCGGCGGCGAACGCGGAAGAGATTGCTCCGCAGAGGTATTTCAATGAATTTTAATATATCCGAGCAAATCGCTGGCGAGGCGGGGTTCTAAAACGATGGATCGCCGTTTGCCACGCTTTCACCGGCCGCTTTCTACAATGTTGCAGCTCGTCCCGTGTGTAACAGGAGACGCGACTGTTAAGTGATCGACAATCGACAGGTATCGCTCGGAACAATCTTCAGGAAGTGCACCTGCTGAATCAAGGTCACGGCCGGCGGTACGAGCGGATTCAGTTCCGCCCTTTCTCTTCGAAGAAGGATTCGCGGTGAGTTTCTCTAGGCAGTGTCGATGCGCGATAGGTGGCAATCTTCGATCCATTTGTTGCAATTAGTGGTATCTGCTGCTCGAAATTGTACTATTAGTCTTCTGCTAATTGACGTTTATGGAGGACACTGGGGCGAGCTAGTCGAATTTTTAGTTTTCAATTTTTCGCATTTTTCTCTTCTGTTAATTTATCTTTACTTTACTCGTTTTAATCAACAAGTAGACCGCGGATTTTTATGCATTTATGACAAAAATGAGTAGGTGTAATTTAAAACATTCTACACTTTAGACGAATTTAAAAATACTTTTATATAATTTTCAACCTATTCAAAATGATATATTAATATTTATATTTATATTTATCAACCCATTATAAAAGTAAGATGAAAAAAAAACAAGTCATACTGGAAGCAATGAAGAATGATGGCTCCAATAATTTAAAAAAGAAGCTTCGCAGCCAAGAGATCCTACCTACAAGTTTAAAATGCACTAACGAAATTATAGAAAAATCCAGGAACTATCTGAACACTCGTTTTCTTGATAATAAATTTTGTTGCGTTCTATATTTATTTTCTTTTGCTACTATTACTATGGGACAAATTAAATTCGTCAATTACTATTATTATGGGACAGAGGGAGTACTACACAATTTTGTTCGTTCACTGGACAGATGGCATATTTTATTTTTTCTCCAAAAAATAATTTCTAAAGTGCTATTCAAGAAAACGAATGCCTATGTATATGGCAGTCTCGATGCAAGACTGGAGGAGAACATAAGCGACGACGCTTTCAGGAAGCAAGAAGGTGTTCTGCAGTAATGAGTAAATGATGCGGTGATGCGGAGGAACGATTATCGCCAGAAATGCCAGCGTTTTTCGCGGCTTGGTTGCGGTAGGAAACAAAGAGCCGCGGCTTTCATGGTCCGGCAATCTCGTACCCTCGTAGTAGCAATCGCGAAAAAAAACCCGGCCGTTACGTAAACACCATAAGAGAAGATGAAGCGTTAATAGGAAAGCCTCGTCCTACGATTACAGGAATACTCCTTCGATCGGATCGAATCAATCCAGGATGCGACTGCGTCGAAATGGACAGGCGGCGCAGCTTTGAATAGAGCCTAATTGCTTTTATTCTAGCGAAGTGACCTTACTTTTGCTCCTGTCGTTTCGTGTGTTCGACTGTGTGCAACCTCGCGCAAACAAGACTCGCGGCAGCTGTTAATGGCGAGCCAGACGACTGATTGATAGGGTAATTACCCTGGAAAATGGAAAATGTTTTCGAGAAACTAGGTGCAGTAGTAGTGGTGTGTTGATGGAAGCCTTTGCGATATAGAAACGTGAGAATTGTTCTGACAACGGATCTCGTGTTTGAAGAATTTGTACGACTGCTTGTTTGATGGTGCGTGTAATATCTTTTTATTATAAAGTGTCTTTTATTAAAGTGTACAAAAGAAAATTAAATAGAACGATATAATATAGTTTTCTATCTGCAGCTCTTTATCTGAGAGAATTTATTTTTAACATCTAGCACGTTTGAATTTATTTAATCGAGTCTTAATAAATTGAGGTGAATATGATTCTTTCAAGTCTCATTTGTATTTGTGAGACAATTTATTGTAGATATTTAACACGTTTTAATTTACATAATTGTGGCTGGATAAATAAGTCTTGTTTGTATTTGTGCAAATTAATTGAACTATATGATGCAGGCGAGAATTGATGTAACAATTAATTAATTGAGGAATGTACAGAAAAATTTATTTAATAAACGACGATTCAATTAAATCTATGAATTTCTTTAGAACGAAGTTGGAAAATCAAGTTTTACAGGCCCTACAAATATAAACATTTCTTGAACATTTAACATGGAATGAGAAATGTTTAGAATTGGAGGGCCTGTAAAACTTGATTTTCCAACTTCGTTCTGAAGAAATTAATAGATTTAATTGAATCGTCGTTTATTATATAACACTTATTATTTAACATGAGAAATGTTAGAATATCAAGTGCAAAATTAAAGAAGTGAAGGTTACTAATTTTTCTTGAAGAGTATATTATTTAAAAGAGACCATAATCGTCTGTGTTGTGTCATTTAATGTTCCTATAAAGAAAAATACATGTTCCCAGGAGACGTGTGACTGTCCTACTAACATTTGAATGCCAGTTCCAGAGTTTGAAGAGAAAAACTTGTTGAAATTAAATTGTCATTAAATTATCATCCTTTTCCACTCGGATGGTTATTTATCCAAGTAAAATAATTTTTTCAACATGCAGAAGACTGTTTCCATTCAAATTGAAATCAGAGATAATTAACCCAGCATCATTCCGTGATTAAGCAGCAACGTCGTCGTTATCAGATCATTCAAACGTGAAATCATCGTGTGTCGATTCCGCTGGGACAGGGATTATCGTGGAGATTAAAATACCAAATACAAACACGGTAATCCGTGGATCGCTCGACCTGCGACGGAAATTGAAATGAATTACCGGTGTTATTGACAGAGGTATCGCCGCGTATCACTGTCGCCGACGTCTAATCCGCTTTACGATCCTGTAGCCATCGAGGGGGAATAAAGATCGCGGCCGACCGCGCTTGATAAACAATGTCGGAGTCGTGAAAAGTGTTAATGATCTCGCAGCGATCTCCCACGGGTACGCGTGCGCACGCGTGACTAAACTGGAATCCCGCGAATCGGTTCTTGACATTCACGCACGACGCATTTTCTCGCAGCGCAGCAATGCCAAACGATTATGTGCCGATCGATCTCCATCATTATGCATCCCCGTTCTCACCGGTCGGTCCCGCCGTAACCTTTCGGGCTCGATGAGAAAAATAACTTGTGACTAATCGGAAAAAAGTGGCGTAACGCTGCCGATCAACGGGTCAGAGTTTACAGTCTCCACAGTGGTGCTGTGTGGAAATTGTATACGAAGAATACGATAATGGGGCGCCGTGAAAGCAGCGTAAGAACTGGGTATCGTGAGAAAAAGTGATCGAACGGAACCACGCGTGAAAGTGTTGCTACAGTTTCCGACTGTCGGCTGAACTCGCGTGAAAATCGAAGAGGTTCTGTGAACATATCTCGAACATTGTTTAAATCAACTTTTGGAATTCTTCTTTTTAAGATTTTCCATACTGTAAACTTAACCCCACTTGACTCTCGTGTCTCAAGCAAAACCAACTATACCGGGAAAATATGGTATAACGGATGATTGCAGCATGTAATAGAATAAATTCAGAGACGATAAAACGGGTACGTGATTCAGTTAACCAAAGAATGCAACTTTGCAACTGTGCAAATAGACAGCACTTTCCACGTCTTCTCTAATACAATCGCTACGATGTTTGACCTTGAGTGACCTTTTTGAAACTACCATAACTAAGGTCATCGCTGGAGGGCGGATCTTTATGCACAATAAAAATGTTCTGCATTGTTCTTTATCCAGAATTGGGCAAACATTTTATCTAAATAAATTTTCGAATAAAGTGGGTTTAAAACCCACTTGGAAAAAACCCACTTTAATCGAAATTTTTATTTAAATAGAATTTTTTCCGAATTCTGTCTTTATTATCCCTCAATGACTTAATTTCCTTAAAGACAATATTACAATATTCTTCAGTTTTTCTTTTTTTAAACACATAAAAATCCGCAATCTAGTCATCACAATGCATATTTATGCAATATTATGTATCATTAAATATTGTGCAACTAACAACTGGTAAAGCGATCATTGCAAAAAGTTCAAATGGAAATAAAAAATCAGTATTTCTCAAGATGCAACATAAAAAAGCTCGGTCAGCCTGCAGTGCATCGGTAAAATTGGCTTTTTGTCGGTCGAGAAATCCGTTCTCGTTCCCATCGTTCACCGGCAAAGCGATACGAGCATTAATCAAGAGTACTCGATTCAAATTCCAGCGGCGCGATGTCTCGGAAGGGAGATGCAAGCTAATTGAAACTCGAACGCCGATGATAATGGCACATGCAGACCGCGCCGCGTCTGCCAGCGCCGCGAGCGTGGATTATGAAATCAGGAGCTGGTAGGTGGTCCCGAACAATTAGCGCTCTTGGCAACGTTTAACCATCCGCGAATTTCCTTTTGTCCACCGGTGCACGCGTCCGCTACGTGTGCTTCTGCGCAGGCCACTCGGAATACATTTCCATGCCCATTATCTAATTAACCCTCGCTCGACGAATGCCGGGTCGTTTTGACCCTTCCGCTGGTACACTCCGCCGAGACCAATAAATCTTTTTATCAACAAACTACGTTATGTTAGAATTAACCAAAAATTCATCGGAAACATATACTGAACAATTTAGAAATTAATATTAAGTTGGAAACGAGATCAGACTTATTAGACAGCGCATCTTCATGCAATATAAACATTTTTTACCTGAATTGCAACGAACTGGAGTGAAATAGAAAGTTACTTTCTTTCTTATTATGTTTAGCAGGTGGAAAATATAATAATATAATAGCATGTTTAAATTTTTCTAATGTTTTCTAATATAAATGCTTAAAATCCGCAGTCTACTTGTGACATGGACAATTAATATTACTAAAGGATTATTAAGTGAGATAAATTTATGGTGAATGTGTAGTATAATTAGGCTATTACTACGAGGTAGAATATTTTTCTTATTACTGTTTCAATTCATAATTGAATTTTTTCAGTGCATACTGATTTGTGCTTCTTAGAATTTTCAAAACACACCTGTAATAACATCCTCATGTATTTTCATGAGTTTCTAAATAATGTGGAAATTATACATTATATTTGACAATTAGGAATCCCGAGAATTTAATCACGCGTAAGAGGTATAAACGCGAATAGCACAGACAATGAAATTATAGATACACCACAGATTTTGCTGAAGGCAGTTCGATTACCATAATACACTTCTGTGAAGCGTTCAGTCATCGCGAATTACTGATTCAAATGAGTTCCACAATGGGTGTTACATAACTCGAGGAATATATTATCGAAACCAATCAACCTTGATCGTTTTGCAATTGAATCATTATATTCTATTACTGCAATTACTAATCGTATCCACTTACCAATTAGCGGCCATTACGGCTATTAATAATTAAATTTCTTCTGGCAGATTCAAGTCATTTATATTGATGAATAATAACAGTGCTCTTAAAGTGGGAAGAAATATAACTATAATAGATGATAGATGTGCATTTTATGTGAGCAAAAAGATGTTTAAAATCATTATGTTGTGTATAAGACTTGTTCAAATTAATACGCTAGATTTTTCTTCTAGGAGATTAAAGTCATTTAAATCGTTAAAGAATAAAAGTGCTTTTAAAGTGGGAAGAAATAACACTGTAATAAATGATAGATGTGCTTTTAATGTGAGCATAAAGATGTTTCAAATCAGAGACGTTCGCTAGGAGTACAAATATGAATTATTGAATACATATTGTCAAATATCAGATGATTGCATAAGTTCGTGTGCCCGATTTGAAAATAAAATTCAATGGTTAATTTTTAAAGAATACAGCCTTATTATATAATCACCACTGTTTTCTAAAAAGAACCTAACACAGACCATTCTTTCTTAAAAAGAACGGTGATTATATAATTGATTAATAAAGCTGTATTCTTTAAAATTTAACCATTGCACACTATATACAATAATTATGTTGTGTCATCTCTAGGCAATTACAAAAAGACGTTAAAATATACAAAATCTTTAGTTTTAAATTAGCTTTAAAATTTGACATCTTAGTACGTTCAAGAGAAAAATTTTGTCAACATAAAATTAATTTCAGATCGATGTGTAGTACCGTAAAAAATTGAAAATATTGTGTTCTAAGTCAACATTAATTTCAAAGATCATTTAACATCGTTGAGTAAATGCATTAGTAGGAAAAATTTGCTGTGAGTAAATAAAAAACAATACTAAAAGAATTCTTATTATTTTTTCATGAAGTATTCATGTTTGTAGCAAACATTCTTCGCCACGTAAAAATATCGTTCGTATTGCAGCTCTGTTTGATCAGTGTAATTTCGCGTGCACAATGACAAACGTTGCCATTTAGAAATACAATGTTGCTCTAATACGATTTAGAAATGCCGAACACCTACGACCGCCATGGCAGTCAATGCGTTGAATGAAAGCTGGCATAAAATAGAGCACCGATATCCAGTTGACTCAATTCTGTCACCGGGGTCAAGTATGTCTTAAGTACCCGGGTGTGTACGGTTCATAAGCTCCACGGTATTCCAGGCTACATTCAGCCGTGCCTTCGAATCCGTTCTCGTGTCAAGAGGTGAAGGTCTAACACGGCCTTGAAGAGGATCGTACGTTCCGCAACACGATCTCCACCATTTCCTGATTGGACCACGCGATTCTCTTCCGCGAAATCGTTTCCTTCTAAGCTGCGACTTTCCCAGAAATGTAAATGTTGCACTTCGAGTTGACAGTGCGCCAAACACAGCGAAACCGACAATGCGTCCAATACAAATAGTGAGAACAAGCAATAAACATTCTTGCTGACTCCCCTACACCAATTGCATATTCCAATAGATTTTTGGAACACTGCACAGCAATTTTTAATATTAATTGCAAATAAATCAGTGTTGCATACATATAATAATAGATAATAGACCGTCTGCGTCATAAATGCATAAAATCCGCATTCTATTAATTAGTATAATTTGTTAATGGGTACATTGAACAAAATTTCCTGAATAATTTAAAACTTGCTGACAATTGCCATCAGTGTTGTATGACCACATAAGTGATTAGTGCCACACGAAGAATGTTCTTGTTTTAGATCTATCCTATTAAATATTGTTACTTTTTTTCTGTAGTAATTTTGTCCTACGTCTTTCTACAATGTATGTCTTTTCTAAAACGAACATAATAAACAAGTTTAATTTTGATCACACAATATGTGCATGTTCGAATAATACTATATTCATCATTGCTACTAATCTTCTTTTTTCCACCTCTTATTCTTCTTAAATAAAATTCATAATTACACTGTACTTTGTAATTATGTTTTCTAAAATTTTTTTACGTCGTAATTTAATTGAATAAGAGACCAGAATTACAAGTTACAATGTAATTTAATTGAACAAGAGACCAGAATTACAAATTACACTGTAATTTAATTGAATGAAGTGACTGAATATCGAATTACCGAATTTTTCAATACAATGTAATTGAATTGTTTTGTAATTATAATCCGTGATGTAATTCAATTGTAATTCAACACAACTCTGTTGTACATTTCGATCAGGATCGAAAATAAAAAACATTAAAAATGACATTTCGAATTATTTCTACTTTATCACGACTGTAATTTTGTTGGTCTTCTTTGAAGCAACTTCAAACCTTGAAGTATAAGTTCGCATGACATGTCCACGATACTGCGGCATGTGCAACAAAATTAATGGTTCGAGCACAGTGTAGCGTGCAGCAAAAATGACTAGATAACAATGTGCATAATAAATTATCGTTGACCTGAAGCGCGATAAAAGCCTCCTGGAACGTTGTGATGCAATCCTTTAGTGACGTATTTTCGCAAAAATGAAAACAGCGCTATCCAGCGCGCGATAAGACACTCGAAATTCTGGGCAATCAAAGAGACTTAACAGCGCCGAGGCATGCAAATATACCTTTCTATCTGGTCGTAAAGGTCGGAACAGTATCTCGATCACGAAGATTTCATTAACACCTGCCTCTCTAAGCACAATCAACATAAATGGTACGTGTCTGATTTCTGTTTTTCAATTCTCGAGTTAACGTCAAAATGTCAGTGCCCACGGCTGAACGGTCACGGAAAATGTCTGATAATTATCTTCGAGCGCTGGCGTACGTCTATTCGCGGTATGTTCTTTCATAATTGATGTCTAATGCGGACACTAGTCCCAATGGCGCGAGCTTCACGCACAATTTCCTCTGCGTTTACAGATGGAATCATTGCAAAACGTATTCTGGTTGACTGCCAGCGCCGCTACCATAGGGAATTCGTTTGTTGATGACCCCGTTCGCAACACTGTCGCGGGAAATATCGTTTCTGTCGATATACAGTGGCCCTACGATTCTCAAAAAACTGACGATATTTAACCGGTTGTAATTTTGTAAAAAAGATTCTACTTTCTCACGCCATTATTTATTTTCATCCGAGATACTTTTACACGGTGTAGCAGGCGAGAAACTGGAGACCCATTTTTCGTAAAAAATACTGGAAATTCAAACATTTCCAAAAAGTTCCGGAAATTTTTCTCGCGACTGGAAACCATCTTGGATTTAAGGATTTAAGCTTCCTCTTTCCGTCGAGACCTTAAAAATTGATGTACGATTTTTTTAAGTTGATTCATGCAGAAATGTAAGGAATAAAAAGTGCATACAAGATGATTGTACTCATTCAGCTATGAACTGCGACCATTACCTTACTTTCCGAGACAAGTGCATAGAGTCGAGTCGATTGACTTCATTACTTTTGCAAATCGGACTCTTGGGATCGTGCGCGCAATAATTTATACGAACGCACTTGTACGATGAAATATTCATTAGATAGTAATGGATTAGTGAGTAGTTATTTATTTTAATACTGTCAACTTGTCGCGCGTTCGCGATTAGTTTCGCTGGAAATTGTTGCATAATTTTCTTTTTAATCGCGACGGGAATTCCTTCGACAGCGAGTGTTCTCCTACGCGTTCGCGGCGCAATGCACGTTGTATACACGATGTTTACCAACGTTTGCTAATGTGTACCGATTGGAAAATATTTGCATTTTAAGTCCACTTGATATTGCTACATTTCTATAAAAACTCATATATCTAAGTACTCTTGCGGTATTTTCACAGCTGCGAAAAATAGAATTTTTCTTTATGAAAGGCAAATGAAATTTCTGTGACATTTGTAGCAGAAAAATTGAATTTTATTTTGATCTTGAATAGTGAATAGTTTAGCAGAATTTTTTTTAAATTTGCGGTATAATTATTAACATACTATGACAACATGAAAAGAAGAATAGTTGCTATCTCGTAGAAAATGCGGAAACTTACCATTCAACCTAATATACATAAAATGCGAAACACAGTGCAACGGAACATAATGAATATGCACCACTTATTTAAAAAAAATAATCTCGATTACTGCCACTTAAAATTTACTTGAAAATTATTTTCTCAAGTAAAATGTTAATATATCTGCTTAGACTGCGGAAAAAGAAAATATTCAAAAATTTTAAAATACTGTTTAAATGAATTAAAAGAAATATGTATTTATTTTCGAGCACATTTCAAGTCGAAGTTTATCTGCACCACTTCGCAAATAAAACACTCGGACTTAAATCATCAATTATTCAGTTCCCCGCCTATCGATGAAAGTGGGTGGAGCGTAGAAGTGTGTGGGCGGGGTCAACACAATATAGCAGAGGGAACT